>QJPP01004924.1:0-67430 GCA_003996215.1 Jaltomata sinuosa
TAAGAATGTTGAAAAGAAAATCATGTATTGACTTTCAGTTGGTACCGACAATTAGTCTTATGCACAACAATTCCACCATCTTTTCCAGCTAACCAAGATCAACTTCGGGTAATTTCAATAGTTTCAAATGGTACATCAGACGTACCTAAGTATCGACAAGATTTGTTCATCCTGATTCAAACAAAGATTTTGAACTATACATGTTCTCATGTTTCACGTGCCTCACCAAATGAAAGTCTTATTTTCACACATTTGAGTATTTTAAGTTTAGAACATTTTGAGAAGTACACTCACACTCAGAAGGATGTTCAATGCATGCAATTGTGATACCATAGGCTTGGCCTTCATGTAAGTATCCACTAATGTGAGAACACTTGAAATAGGATCATGTAGGGCTTATTATTAGCTTGTAATGTAGGCTTGGGGATGGGTAGGATATTATTTGGGATAAAAGTGACTAATCCTCCCTTGAGCATGCACTATATTTGTGCTTTGATATTTGTTGCATTTGGACGCTTGATCTTCTTTGTTCGTAGTCCCTTTCTTTGAATTTGTATCGACTTCTTTTCATTGTTGGAGTCTTTTTTCTCTTTTTGGAGTTCTTTTCTCTTTTCTTTTTTTTTCTTTTTTTTTTTGAGATTTCTCCATGTTTTGATTTGTGGGAAATTTTACTCCTTTAAAGTCGTATTTTCATCTTTATTCCTCTGGGACTTTGCATCATTCGCCTTTGGCATCTTCAACCTTGAATCTTTCTCCGTACTTTGCACATTTTTAGCACGCTCAGAGAGGTCGGGCCAAGAGAAGGATAGTGCATGTAAGCACTCAAAAAGGTATAGGCTAAGATGTGGTTATTCAAAGAAAAGGATTTTGGCTCAAAGGGGGAATGCTAGGGATAATGTCATTTGGTAGGTTATTGAAAGGCACAATCGGGTCAAAGAATGCCTATAATCCTTTCCCAAATCAAGTGTAACTCAGGATTTCGCCTCAACAAACATTTAGGCCAAGTTCTAGATCAACAATTCAATGCAATGAATTAATCTAATGCTCGCCACACAATGCACGTGAAACGATGAGGTTGGTTTTGTTCTTGTCTTAGATGCATGCAAGAGAATTTTTCGAGTGTCACTAAGGTGCGATTAAGAGGTACCAAAAGAATCTATGATTTACCACGAAATTAGTCCTCTCCATCATACCATTTGTTTCTTTCTCATGCACACTTATAACTATGTTGGTACCAACTAAGTCAAAACTTTGATGTTTTTTCCTTTTTTTTTTTGAAAAATAAGACTGAACCCTTATGAGGGTTGCCTACGTATCTTTTATAAATAAGAATCAGGTCTGTGTAGTTCAAGAGGATAGGGTATAAGATGTAAAGTAAAAAAAAACTCTTTTTTTGTAAAGGAAAACCGAATCCAAGAAGGACTGCCTACGTATCTCATTGAGATGAGAATCAGGTATGCGTAGTTCATGAAGATGATGTACTAAAATGTATGTACAAACTCTTTTTTTTCTTTTTCTAATAAGGAATACCGAACCAAGAAGGGCTGCTTACTTATCTCATCGAGAGGAGAATCAGGTTCGCGTAGTTTGTGAAGATGTGAACTAAAATGTATGTACACACTTTTTTTTTTGTTTTTCTAATAAGGAATACCGAACCCAAGAAGGGCTGCCTACTTATCTCATCGAGATGAGAATCAGGTTCGCGTAGTTCATGAAGATGCGAACTAAAATGTATGTACCCATTTTTTTTTATTTTTCTAATAAGGAATACTGAACCCAAAAAGGGCTGCCTACTTATCTCATCAAGATGAGAATCAGGTTCGCGTAGTTTGTGAAGATACGATAGCAAATGTATGTGCAGAAAAGAATTCACCTCTAGAAGGAATATAAGGCAAAAAATTAAGATATTTATCAAATATAAAAATCTGTACAAAAAATAATGCAAAGATATAGACAAACTCGGAGCGATGCCTCGTATATCGGGTGTTGGCAACATCCTCGATGAGAGTGTCTCCGACTGTTTGCGGGGATGATCGTTATCGCAATCTTCCAATTGTTTATGGAGATCGTCCATTATCGTGATCGTCTCCAATTGTTGTTGAAGATGACATATTGTGGCCCCTCAATTATTTACGAGGGCATTTATTGGCGTATCCATCCCCGATTAAGTGGGGAAGGTTCTCCTGTAAAGAAATAAGAAAGGAGTGAAAGTAGGAAAGTCATGAAAAAAATAAAAAAAATAATTACATGGCCAAAAACTCCCCTGATTTGTCTGTCCCATTGAATATGAATGCCTCAAAAAGTTCGAGGTCAGATGTTATCTCATATGAAGTTCATGGATTATTTAACCTGCAAGAATCAAATAACAGAGTGTTAAAGTCGTTCTCCAATCATAAGACTAAGAGGGATTAGAGTTAGGTCATGCAGCCAAGTGATTCATTATCAGAGATTAGTGTAATGCTCCCATGAGATTCAGGGATGATGTCGTTCCTCCTACATTCAAAGAAAACTTCTTAGTTTAAAAATGAGTGTTCACTTCCGAGCACTTGAGACTCGACTCCTCGCCTTTTATTGTTTGATATCTTTTAATAGGGGCGCCTGCGAAGAAAATCAGTTAACTTGTGTTGAATCCTTAGTTTTGAAGAGTGAAAGTGATTCACAATAGTTCCATGGCCTACGACGTTTGGGAGGTTTGAAGAGAGACTTAGGTCTTCAGATTTTGAGACTAAAGTCAAATGAAGATTATCGTAAAAGTAACATTGATATTCTTGAATTATGGACTTTGAGAGAATCAGTTGACACTTTTAATTATTTTTTGAGGGCTTGAGAGCGTCATTGGACCGTTCCAAAATATTTGCCCCAATTTGCAATCCTAAGAAAATCATTTTAGAATAGCAGGAAGACCGAACCCTTATGTAGGATTGCCTACATATCTCACCAAGATGAATCAAGATGAGAATCAGGTCAGGACGTAGTTCAGAATGAACCCATGGGTGTGATATGTATGATTGTCATGAACTGGTGGTTATCCTTGAAAAATGGTGTGACAGGCGGCTGAGAGGAACCGATTGCAGACAATGAGCTTTAAAATTACTTTGATCAGACGATCAAGATGACAGATGTAAAAAGATAGACAGAGTTTTGTCACTACTCTAATACGCTGAAAATATTACAAAGAAAGAGAAGCATGACAAAGATTTGATATTACTTCACCGCTGTCGAAAGAATTGAATGACTGGGAGAGTGTTGAACTCTTGATTTTGAAAGTGAAGGCCAAAATGTCACATTTCATAATCTACGATGATCGAGAGAAAAAGAAATCTTATATCCCATGTTCTGAGATCAAAGTCGAGTGAAGGTTTGAATGTAAGGCCAATATTAACACTGATGTCAGGGAGATTTGGATTTGAGGGAATTGTTGATTTGCACTCTTAGAAGAACTTGGGAGAGCGTATTTGAATTGTTCCAAAAAAAAATTCTCAATTTTTAAAATCCTGAAGAAATTATTTTGAAACAATGGAAAATCGAACCCTTATGTAGGGTTGCCTACATATCTTGCCAGAACAAGAATCAGGTCAAAACGTAGTTTGAACTGATACCTAATTATATGTGATTTGTATAATTACTTTGAGTGATTGTATTAAAAAAATAAAGTTATGAGTGAAAGTTTGGACAAGAAAAAGGGTATGGTATAAAGATGAGAAGAATGTACAAGATTGTATTGCTAATTTCTTGAAAAAAAATGATGAAGTCCAAAAGAGTGATCGTAAAGATCGACATTGGGTAAGAGAAAGAACGATAGATTATGAAGGATGGTCTTTGAGACCGAGAATGAACATGAGGAATTGAAGATCGACAATGGGTATGAGAAAAAATGATGAATTGTGAAGAATAATCTTAGAGACCGAGAACGAATGTGAGAGATTGAAAAGGTCTCAGGCTCAACACAAGTCAACCAAAATCGTCAGACAAAATGAACGACGACGAAGATGACATGTGTACATATACGTATATACCAAAAAGTATGCACAAAAATATAAAAACGCAGAATATATAATAAACAAAGAGCAAGTATCAATTAAGAATATATAACAAATAAAGAATAAAAATTCATCCGACTGAAGTGACGATCGTATGTACAACGGCCTAAGGATTCTAAGAGTAGATTCACCTAAGCTGATAAAGAATATTCTTATAACTGCGAGAAGACGCATAATAATTTAAACACGCCGACTCTGAAACTAAGGAATCCAAAAAAAAATTGGAGGAGCGTAAAACACTCCTCGCGTGAACCACAGTGTGTGATAGTGTACGGCCAAGACTCGACAGAAATAATGTGATAATTAAATAAATAATGTGTAGAAGTATTTCGAATACATATCTACAGTATAAAGTAAGTAATGAATCAAAGAATTATGTAAAAGCAAAAAATAAGAAATTATGTGTACAATACAAATAATAACATATACAATTCACAGTGTGCAAAAAATAATTAAAGAATTAAATAATCAATATATGAAAAATGTGAATAGAAATACCTCCCTCAATTAAAAAATTGAGTCTATGATGGTTAGAACCTGATTCTTTTCTCCAGCGGAGTCGCCATTCTGTCATGCCCTATTTTCATCAAGATTAGATAAAGCACAACTTATGGACTTTAAAAGAATTTAATTATGTACAGAGTCGCCACCTAATTTTAAGGGAAATAAGGAAACCAATTTTAATTATTGATATATATGACTCGCATTTTAATCTTCGAAAACCATTTGAGATTCTAGGTAAGGGTTCAAGTTATTCCGAAGGGAAGGTGTTAGGCATCCTTCGAAATCCACAAAGGTGGTACCTGACTAAACTTAATTTTTAAAGAGAGAGGAGGTAAAACATCATTTTTTTTAAAAGTATAAATATGAACAGTAAAATATATGTATATACAAGTGCAAAGAATAATTTTAAAATATGTGCATAAGAGTATGAAAATGTATTTTTATATGTATGAGAAAATTTAATATGTATGAAAATTTATATGTAAGAAAGTATACAAAAGAGTGTAAAAGAATGTATATTGTTAATATGAAAAGTATGTAAATATATTAATATAAATAGACACTATTACGAAATATATATATATAAGAAAAATGTGTAAGTAATATATGTCTAAGTACATTGAGTAAAGAATATAAAAATGGAGAAAAAATATATATAATGTAAAGAAATGTATCGAAAAGATTGTACAATGATTACATCGATTGACTTGCGTTTTTTTTATTATGCAAATATTTTTTCATTTTCGCAAGAAAAAATAAATTTAAGAATGAGAAAAACTATAAATTTTAAAAGTGTTTTTAACAAAAGAATGTGTAAAAAGGATTATTTGTAAAGTTTAAGTAAAATTAATTAGAAGGAAAAAAAGAAAAGACGTCCTAATGTTTGCGTAACGTAAAAATATGAATTAATTAACTTAAGTATCTAAGTTAAATTAATTTGTTTATAAAAGTATTTACGACTTAAAGTGTTGCCTAAGCGCGTAAAATAGATAAGTAAATAAAGAGAGACTCCCACCCGACACCCCAAAAGTAAATTTTTTACTATACTTTATCTTTTGTACAATTGCAAGAATTACAAAAATATAAATAAAGCAATGAATTTTGGGGATCTTCAAACTCCTTTTAATTATCGTCTTCGGGAAGCATCCTCATGTGCCTGTATAAACACTTAGTAAAATGTTAATAACAAATAAATATTTATCAAAATCAATTAAAGAAATATGTATATGTATGTAAATATAAAAAAGAATTTTATTATAGTATGGGCTCAGATATGTAGTTGTACTAAGTTTTAGATACGACATGACTGCGAAACATCGGTTGGCCACCCGAGATCACCTCGCCAAGATACGAATCATAAAACTTTTTATTTTGTCTTTGTAATATTAAAATTTCGTCATCGCCCAAAATTTATTTTTCCTCGCTACGTATGTATATATGTATCCGTCTTTTTTATTGTGGAGGCCTCAAAAATCGACGGGAGTTTTTTCATTGGCCAATATTGTGTAGTATCTTGTTCATTATCAATGTAATAAAATATGTAAAGTTGTAAAGGACAAAATCAGTTCGAAAATAGTTCCAAATCAGCAAGCAATGTGATGGAACTGAACCACAAAATTACCAGAAAATAGCCCAACAATGAACGGAGTAGCAACGCAGTTAGCCAAAAATGAAAAGACGAAACCAAATCAACACGGGCAGTGAGTAATATAAAGCTCGCTGGAGATGATGTTTCCGGCCAAATCTCAGTCAAAATTTGGCAACAAGAATAAATCATTAGATCTACACATCAATAGAAAAATGATAATCACAATCAACAAAAAACAAAGATAAAACAGATTTGTCCCAAAAAGTCTCTATGATGTCAAAAATGTCAAAATCAGAGCAAGAGGGTCGGGAATGTCACTTCCACGGCAATGGACACCGGAGAGACATAATACTAAAAATGGGGCTGGCCAAAATGGCGTTTTCCAACTAAAACAGTGAGAACGGGGTTAAAATGGTGGTCCATTTTGGTGTTGCTTTCACGACATCGCCGAAGCAACGCCTGAAGGCCAAAATCTAGCTACATCTGACCTTAAGGTGGCCATAGAGTTTTCCAGCCAACAACAAAATCACAAAGATATTAGATCTGTCCAGATCTGCACATCAGTGGTGGTGACTATCATTTTTTCTATTTATCAAACAACAAAACATAAGGGAAAGGGGAAAGAGGGAGCAGCGGTGGTGGAGATGGAGTTTCATCGGAGTTGCGGTGATGGTGAAGCTTGGGTGAAAATAGAGAAGAGGGAGTGAGAGAGATGAGAGAAAAGAAGATAAAAAATCTGAAAAATAGATATTTGGATGTGTAGTGTGTGTGTGTGATTTTTTTTTGTTCAAAAAAAATATTAATTCCCTCCCATCTTTATATAATATAACATAAACCCCTATTTTATCCCAAGAATAATATTTTTTACTCTTTTATTCTTTAGTTATTATCTAATAGGTTATTCATCCTATTAACTAATGTGTAAAACTCATTAACCAGTGGATGGAGGCCGCACCTAGTCACATCAGATGTCACTTTTTTAAAAAGGTGACAAGACTTTGATTTGACTAAATATTTACTCTGTATTTGTAATTAATTAGTCTGATTTTTGTGCGTTTGCGGAATGCATATATATAAAAAATACAAATAATGTACAAAAATATGTGCGTCGGTATGTAATAAAAATGTAATTAGCTAAAGAAAATGTATTGTCTTAAAAAATTTAGTGCGTAGTAAATTGTTTAAAATTGTAGTATTTAATGACGTGTATGTATGCAGATGATTGTAAAAAAATATTGTGATTATCAAAATTGTATAATGATTATAAATTGATAAAAATCCTAATATTTACAAAATAAAGGATAATTATCAATAAATTATAAGACAGTAAAAATGTGACAATAAATTGATAAAAATTCTAATATTTATGAAATTAAGAATAATTATCAATATTGTAAAAAGTAAAATAATATCAATAAATTGATAAAACTCCTAAAACAAGGATGATTATCAATAAATTGTTATATTTTAAGAAAAAATGTGTAAAAAATGTATTTTGTGCTCTTTAACAATCAGGAGACCTGAAAACGTTAATTTTAAGTATGGAGAGCCAAAATTGGGTGTCAATAACCCCCCTCCCCTACCACCCCCAACCACCCTCACCCCTACACCCACCCCACCTATGCTCTCCCTCTCACACTCGTCATTCTACTTCTCTCCATTCTCATTGTTTTGCGTTAGATATATATAAATAATTTTAGAATAATATTTTTTATTTGGATACTGAACACAAGAAAATTTATTTTCCTAATAAATATATTTTTGAAAATAATTTCACTCCATATCGAACACACCCATATATTACAATTTTTTGCGGAGTTCGGATAAGCCCCGCTCATACTTGGCTCCGCCCCTCCTCTTGCCGTGTGCTGCTCCATTAGGAATGAGCATAAATAAAAGTCCAATGAATCGAACTAGTTTGATTCTTCGATTTGGATTTTATTTTTTTAAAACTTTGGTTCTTGATCATAGGGTCTTAGTAATTTAGTGTATCGAAGAATTGAAGTTTAATAACATAAGTTTAGAATTTTGTATTTTTGTTTTTATCTAGTTCCTCAAATAAAGTGAGGAAAATGACTAAATCAAAAGAAAAAATTTCATACAGAGTTAGCAATGATTTCTCTCTTATTTTGTTTCTGTTTTACATATATTCACTCTCTTTGTTCGGCGACATTCACCAATTCAACCACTTTCTAGTTGCTTGATTGAGTTTTACTCCTATTTTCTAACACTTTTTATTCAGAAAATATGAAAAGGAAAGAAAATGGTTAAAAACTTAAAGGTCAAAATTGCCAAAAATCAATTGTTAGGAATGATAAAGACCAATTTGAGATAAATCTACGGACGAAGCTTTCAGAACACTCTTTAATCATGTGGCTTTATATGTAATTAAATCAAACAAACCTATATTAATCGGACATTCTTCAGTAAAACACTCGTAACTTCTTGTAAAAAAATTCAAATGATGAACGATTTTTGTCGTTGAAAACTAGACTCAAAAAACTTTAATTTGATAAATAATGCACAACACAACTTTGTATATATTGAGAATTATGTTGATTTAAAAAAAGCTTTATTACACACTCGTTTAGAACTTTAGTCTGTCGTGGAGTTTATAATTTGGCTTGGCCCCAGGGCTCTCCTCAGACCGTATATCACTTCAAAAACACTTACTAGTCTGTAACCTCTTTCGACACACAAAATGATATTTCCAACCTTACTAGCGCGCTTTAAATATTAAACTTGACTCAAAATTTTCCTGAGTCGCTACACAAACTTGTGTATTTAACAATCTGAAGGTCAATATTATCAACTAAACTCACTTTTGTCATTGGGTTCTGTTTTATAACCCAAGGGTTGATAATACATCATCACAAATTTTCCTGTAATTTTCACAAGAAAATCTCCTGAAGAGGCATATCTCTAACTAGTTATATAACAATTTGCACAACAATAGTTAAAACATGGGGGTATTTGTTAAAGGCTTGACGCCACTTCTTTTTTTGTTCTGTATGAAATCTTGGAACAGTATAAATATATATAATACAAAGTTGACTAAATGTTGTAAATGCTGAGAACTGAGTGAGAAGTGTAACAATGTCGTCGTATAAGAGAAAATCACTCCACCTGCAAGTGTTCATTGGCCTGAAAACAGAAATGTGAAGAGCAAATGAAATTGGTTATCTATAAACTACAGCTGCAGAATCAGTTTATGCAAATGAAGAAAAGGGAGTGGTTCAAAGGAAAAATCTGAGACGATTGGTGAGATCAGTTGGGCATTCATCAATCAAGATATTACAGAAGGATGCTGCTACAAGAGTTCGTTAAAGTCCGTAAAAAGCAATTCCAAGTTTCTCACTTTTGCACCTTTAAAGGATATAGATTTCTGAATTCGAGTTCTAAATAAACCAAACCAAATCAAACACAAGATATACCATAGACGCTTCCTTTCTCTAATTCAGTAAAGGAGAGGGGGAGGTTCAAAGGGTGACAGGCAAAAAGAGCAAGGTTGGCTTTTGAAAGGCGACAGCAGATTAGCATTCACATGAATAAATGTCGAACATACCATAGTTTTGATGCACCTTTGTGAATGTGTGAATGGCTTTTATGAGGGAACCAAATTTCATGGACTTCAAGGTCCCCATATGTCTGCAGACAAAAATGAGTGAATTCATATCCAAAACCCTTTTGAAACATGTCCTAAACATAAGTGCATGCTCAGGAAACATTAGCAAATTCCCAACCAAGATTCGACCACAAGGAAAAGACGGAAAAGAAATTCAAATAAGGACTAGCTTTTAACTAGGCCGGTAAAATTGAGAGCATCTTGTATGCTCCCTATCTGTTTTGTTGTTTAATGATTCTGGCTAACCAATGACAAGAATTTCATAAATACAAGCTACAGATGCATGTGTGCTGTCATAATTAAACTGTTCGAGAATACCGCAGCGGCAGTACCTTAATAAAATCAAAGCAAATGAGAATCGGAAAAAAACTTGATGAGCAAAAAATGCCAAGTGTTTCTGCACGGATTTACTTACACGATTTCAGTGTACCGGATTCTCCATGCTGGAAAACCCATGTGACATCTCACAGGACCATAAACTAATAAAAGATCAGGCTCTGGTCCCCCATAACCTGTAGGTTTGATAATTTATCACGTTTATAGAGAGCTACCATTCAAGCAAAGATGAAAAGTTCATACTGATGAATACATCAGGCAAACAAGGGGGAAGGAAGATAAATCAACAGACCTACTGCTTGTAGCGCCTCAGACATGTCAGACTCTGTAAAATTCGGCTTTTCTGGTTTTGTGCTGGCATAATGCTTGGCAAAAAGTAAATTACCTGCTTTTGCCACGGCAGGTTTTGAATCAGCAAAAGAGACGAACTCCAGGTCTACATGCTTGTGGCACAGAAGGGTATCGGCAAAGGAAACATGTTGCAGTCATTAGTGCAATATTATGTAAATTTAACTGAGACCTTAATAGCATCTGCAGTAAAACATATAAACTTAATTATAACAATATTCACTTAGTTTTGTGGCTCTTTTCATTTCATATCCAGTATTTCCAGGTGTGCTTTGCTCTTTGTCACTTCCCATTCAATCGTTCAGGTCTGCAGAGCTCCTTTTTTTTGGGGGTGGGGTAAACATTTTTATTCTACAAAATTGGTTACAAAGAGCAAAAAAAGCGAAAAATGACGGTTTCAACTGAAAATTAGATATCAACCACATACCCAACTAGGAAAAGTTAATTTTTTAATGTACAAATAATCTCTTGCTACTCTTTTTTTTCTTTTTCGTTGCTTTTTTTTCCGAAAAAAAAACAACTTTTTCTGCTCTTCTAATTGCTGCTCTCTTTTTTAAACAATCAATACAATGAAGAATTGCATATAATAAGAATATCGTCAACTAGTAAGAGATGCATATTAGCGTGACATTGCTAATCGGCGTCTGTTCATTGGAAATGGCATGAGGAAGGCCTAGAAGGACGCGATGAAGGGTAAGAAGGTTTCACTGACTGAATTTCAAACCATGGAGACGATAGTAGATGGGGTTGGAAAGGGTATTTCTCCGAAAATTCTGTTGTTGAGGGATAAGAATACGTCTCCACCGGGGGAACCCCAAATCATCCCGGTAACATTTGGGGGTGGAACACAGCTAAGTAGGGAAACCGAGCCACTGGTCCGTAGTCCTGAAAATATGTACACAGCGAGCAAGAAGGAAGAAGCAGAGGAGGTCAAAGAAACTACTGTCCAGAGGAAACTGGGTTTGCCTGCAACAAAGGAGAAAAAGGTATGGTCTAACCTTTTCACTGCTAATAGGATGGCGTCTAAGGGAATAGATTTAGGGTTCATAGCTCCTATCATTCAGGACGGGGTCAAAATGGTCCAATTACAAAAAGAACAGGTTGAGGCTGAGAATGAGAAATGGATGAAGGCCCTGATCTTATAAGCTATAATTGTTGGCCTCTAGTGAGAGTATGTACCAATTTACACAACCTAGGATCAATAGCAGGAAGAGTTTCAGCAGCAGTGCCTAACAATCTCATATAGAACCTAGTGATTTCCTGCTCTATCTCAGTCTCCGTTGTCAGTAGCACCCCATCAGTGCTCATCAGTGATCTAATCTGGTTTTGACATTGCCTGTTCTTGAGGCTAGCATGGAAATATTTGGTGTTTGAGTCCCCGGTATTCTGCTTAGTAATACTTTCATCAATTAGTGATCATTTTTCCAGTTGTGCTAACGGATCCTTTTCTTCCTCAAATAGGGTAGTAGCTTGGTTGGGTAATCTCATTCTTCTTGAAGATTTTGCAATTGTTCCCTTAAGCAATTAAGTTTCACTTCAATCCCACTGAACTCTTTCTTGTTAAGTTGTTTCAGCACATGTTTGACTTCTTTCAATCTTACCCAGACTGTCTTCATAGACTGGTGCATTGGGGGTCCGAACTTTCTCAACCAGTTGAATGAATCTGGGATAAGAAGCTATACAATTAAAAAATTTAAAAGGTTTACCCTTCTGCCTTGGAGGAGTATCAAATTTGATAACAATAGGGGAATGATCCAAGAAGCCAGGATCCATAATATTAGCTATCAAATGGGGCATCTCTTTTACCCAGCCAGCATTCACAATACCTCTATCAATTTTGCTAAAGACCTGGCTGTTAGTCCATGTGTACTGCCTACCCACAGACTTCAGCTCCACCATACTGGTCTCAAGTAGGAGATTCTTGAAATCCTTAGTTTCAGCATCATGTACAGGGACGCCATATAAACTATCATCTTCTTCCAGCACAGTATTGTAGTCGCCAACTGCTATCCAATGGCCCTGGATATTAGAGGCCAGATTTCTCAAATCGCCCCATAGGCAATATCTATCCTGAATTGTGTGAAGACCATAAATAGTTGTAAAGTTTATCATCTTGTTCAAGGCATATATTCGCTGTAGGCCATGTATAAATCGACTCTTGTGCTCAATAAAAGTGAAATCAGCCTTATTTGGATCCCACATGATCCATATTCTTCCTTTGAGACCAGCGTTATAGTTTGCACACCAACACCAATCACCAGGAATCTTCTTTATTATCTCACGAGCATGTTCCTCCTTTACTTTGTGTTCTGTGATAGCCAGCATACCGACCATGTTTTGACTAATGATCACCTTCAACTCCTTCTGTTTATACACCTTATTCAAACCCCTAACGTTCCAAACAACAACTTCCATATATGTAAAGGAGGGTTCAGTTTGCTGCCCCTTTCGCCACTACTACTTTGTCCAGATTCCATAGACCCAACAATAATATTAGTAACTCTGTTTTTCAATGGGCTAAAACCATTCGTAGCATTCAGAGTTTGTTTTTGAATCACCTGGTTTTTTCCTGCAGATTTTCCCCTTCTTTCTAACTATCATCAGTTTGGTTTTGGACTATGATTTGACTCTGGCTAGGATATTCACTAGTATTTGTAATATCAATTGTTTTAGGGGCAGGTTCCTTTTATTTCCACTCCTTAGGTGCATTTTGCACTTTGGAAGGCCCCTGACTCTATAACCCTGTTCATGAAAATAGATAGCAAGAGGCACACTAGCATCAAGGAAACAGAAAGACAAGTGGGGAAAACCAATAAAATCAAGGGCTTGCAGGAGCTAAAAGGGCTGGCAATTGACATGAATTTTGAAGGTAAAGGGATGAGAACCAGGGGGAAAGAAAAAATAACAGGTCCATGATGAATGTGAAGATAATATCATGGAATGTGAGGGGACTGAACTGCAGGGATAAGAGGAGGATTGTCAATAGCGTATTTCAGGAGTGGAAGGCAGATGTAATATGCCTGCAGGAAACAAAGCTAGAAGGGGATAATGGGGAAGTAATTAAACAGGTGTGGAGCAACAGGGGTGTCAAATATGGGCAACTGGCGGCTAGTGGCACTAGAGGGGGGATCCTCATTTTATGGGATAGCAAGATCTGGGAGGGGGAAACTGTAGAAATTGGCTCATACACTCTGTCTTGCAGCTTCAAATCAAAAGTGAGTGACTTTGAATGGCATATGACAGGGGTCTATGCACCAACTTGCAACGCGGAAAGGCAGGAAGTATGGTGGGAAGTAGGTGCAGTTAGAAGTCTATTCACTGGACCTTGGGTTCTAGGTGGGGATTTCAACATTGTCAGATATGCTTCAGAAAAGAAGAACTGTTTGAGGACTTCTATCTATATGATTGAATTTTTTGATGTGATTGAAGATATGGAGCTGATCGACCCTCAACTTAAAGGGGGAAATTACACCTGGACTAGAGGAAACAACCTGGAAGTTGCCTCTAGAATAGACAGGATTCTCTACTCAACTGAATGGGGGGAAAAATTCAATAATATTAAGCAGGAAGTGTTGCCAAGAGTATGCTCAGATCATACACCAATTACACTTACAAGTGGCAGTTGGATTTACACAAAATCTTACTTCAAATTCGAAGGGTGGTGGCTGGAAACTGAAGGTTTCAATGATAGAATCAAAGAGTGGTGGACATCTTTTGAGTTTGAAGGGAGACCTGATTATATACTAGCTTCCAAATTAAAAGCTCTGAAGACCAAGTTAAAAGAGTGGAGTTCAGCCACTTATGGAAATTTAGAGAAGAAGAAAAAAGAATTGCTCAACAAGATTGCAGATTTTGACAATATTCAACACGGAAGACCCTTAGCTGATGAGGAAGTAATTCAAAAGGCAAATCTAGTTAAGGAGTTTGAAGACTATGCTAAGAGGGAGGAGATAGCTTGGAGGCAAAGATCAAGGACTCTGTGGATTAAGCAAAGAGACAAGAATACTAAATTCTTTCAAAGGATTGCAAATGCACACAAGAGAGTAAATCATATTGATAAATTGGTAGTGGAAGGATTGGAGCTAACAGAGGCCTCAGACATCACAAGGGAGATAGTTCTATTCTATAAGAATCTGTACACTGAAAGTGAGGTTTGGAGACCTACTTTCAACATGAATTCATGTCCAGTAATCAGTAGAGAGGAGCAACAACACTTACAGAAACCTTTTGATGAAGAGGAAGTTCTGTTGGGGCTCAAGGCTTGTGCCATTGACAAGGCACCAGGGCCAGATGGTTTTACAATGGGTTTTTTTGTAAAATGCTGGGAGATTTTGAAGGTGGATGTGATGGCAACTATTCAAAACTTCCATTCTCAGGAAGGTTTTGAGAAGAGTTTCAATGCAACCTATATTGCACTCATCCCAAAGAAGAATGGAGCTAAGGAGCTGAGAGACTTCAGACCAATTAGTCTGATAGGAAGTATATACAAACTGATTTCTAAAATCCTCACAGAAAGACTAAAAAAGGTGATGCCAAAGCTAGTGGATTCACAACAGATGGCTTTTCTGAGAGGAAGACAAATTGCAGATGATGTACTCATTGCTAATGAGTGTTTAGATTCAAGGTTGAAAGAAAAGAATCCGGGAATAATGTGTAAATTGGACATTGAGAAGGCATATGACCATGTCAACTGGAGTTACTTGCTGGGAATTTTGCATAGTATGGGTTTTGGGATGAAGTGGATCAGATGGATGAGATTTTGCATCAGCACTGTCAGATTCTCAGTATTGATAAATGGCTCTCCTGAAGGTTTTTTTCAGGCAAGCAGGGGTCTGAGACAAGGTGACCCCATCTCCCCGTTTCTGTTCTTACTAGTCATGGAAGGGTTGAATAATATGCTTAAAACAGCCCACATAAATGAATGGATAAGAGGATTCAATGTTGCCACAGAGGTGGACTCTAGAGTGGAAGTCACTCATTTGCAATATGCAGATGACACTCTGATTTTTTGTGATGCTGAAGATAGCCAACTGAAGTTTTTGAGGATAATTCTAATACTATTTGAGTCAGTATCTGGTCTCCACATTAATTGGAGGAAAAGTCACATCTTCCCAATCAATGAAGTGTCCAGAATACAGCAACTAGCAGATATTTTAGGTGGGGAAATTGGACAGCTTCCATCTCTTTACCTGGGAATGCCTTTAGGTGCTAAAAGCAAATCAAAAGAGATTTGGAATGGAGTTGTGGAGAGATGTGAAAAGAGATTGTCTAGATGGAAGACTCAATATCTTTCCAGAGGTGGAAGACTGGTTTTGATCAACTCAGTTCTAGATGTTTTACCTACTTACTTGATGTCAGTGTTCCCCCTTCCGGTCAAAGTGGAAGAAAGAATTAATGCTCTGAGGAGGAATTTTTTGTGGCATGGTGAGAAGGAATACAAAGGATTCCATTTAGTCAAATGGAAAACTGTGCTACTGTCTAAGAATCAAGGAGGTTTGGCCATTAGAAATCTGAGAAAACAGAATAGGAGCCTTCTTATGAAATGGTTGTGGAGGTTCCCAAAAGAAGAACAGACTCTATGGGGTAAGGTGATTCAAGCAAAATATGGAAAGGAAGGGCCTTGGAAAACAAAGGAAGTCAACTCTACGTATGGGACAAGTTTATGGAGATCAGGAATCTGTGGCATGGATTCTATGTGAACACAGATTTCAGTGTGAACAATGGCAGGAAAATCAGGTTTTGGGAAGATAACTGGCTAGGAAATGGAAGTCTCAAACTTCTATTCCCAGATATCTATCTGTTGAACCAACAACAGATGTCCACACTTCAGGAAGTTTGGTCTGAGCATGGGTGGAACCTGACCTATAGAAGATTGATGCAAGATTAAGAGATGGAGAGACTAGCTGAATTTTATGGCACACTTGACCAGTTTACAGGCCTGAAGGAAGGAGAAGACACTCAAATGGAAATGCAATAGTAAAGGGTTGTTTACTGTCAGCTCAGCTTATAAAGATATGAATCAGATTGGAACCCAAGTTAATTTTCTACCTTGGAAGCTCATATGGAAGGTGAAAATCCCTCATAACGTGACAATTTTTACCTGGCTGGTGGTGAAAGAGGCTGTTCTTACACAGGAAAATCTCATGAAGAGGGGAATACACATGTGTCCAAGGTGTTTCTTTTGTGAGCAGCATGCAGAGACAATAAACCATCTGTTTCTACACTGTAAAGTGGTTGGTCAGTTGTGGAATTTGTTTACTAGTTTCAGGGGTATTTGTTGGACTGTTCCTGAGAGAACAGGACAAGCTCTAGTAAGTTGGAACATGGAGGGCAGTGGTAGCATAGACAAGAGCAGATGGAAAATTGTCCCAGCAGTAATGTGGTGGACCATATGGAAGGAGAGAAACTCTAGGTGTTTTGAGAATAAGAGTAGTCCATTGCACAAGATAAAAATGGACTGCATTATCACTTTTTGCTATTGGTGTAGTCCAGAGTATATAAATGACCTTGTGGTTATCATAGACATACTAGGATCCTTGTAAGATGAAATAGGAGCTAGAAATAGTTTTCCTCTTTTCTTTCTTTTTGGCTTCTGATCCTACACATTTGAATGTAGGCTGGTTTGTAAATTTTTGGATTCCAGCCTTTGAGCTGATGATTGATATACAAGATGTTACCTTTATCAAAAAAAAATAATGAGATTCAACAACAGATTCTGGGTTGGATTGGCTTTGGTGTCGGTGAACTACCTATTAAATATTAGGTGTCCCTCTAAGTACCAAAAGGATTTCTTTCATCCAATGTCAACCACTTATTGAAAAGATGTTGGGAAGAATAATTACCTGGACAGCTAAATTATTATCTTATGCAGATAGGGTCCAGTTGATCAGAAGCGTCCTATTCTCCATTCAAACTTTCTGGTCCCAACTGTTTGTGCTACCAAAGAAAATGATCAAGATAGTTGAGGCAATGTGCAGAAGTTTCCATGGTCTGGTGGCATTGAGATTACTAAAAAGGCCCTTATGGCATGGGACAAGCTTTGTAGTCCTAGATCTGCCAGAGGTTTGAATTTTTTGGATGTCCAAATGTGGAACAAAGCATCTATAATCAAGCACCTATGGAATATATGCAATAGGAAGGAGAAACTATGGGGTTTAGTGGGTCCATTCGTATTATATAAAAGGGACCAAGCCTGGAATATATCCCCTAAACAAAGTTCTTGGATGATACAAAAGATTTTCAAGGCCACTAGTTATACTGGAAAAGCAGGATTGAATCCAGAGACGATATTGACATCGAGCAAATTCTCAATCAAGATGATGTATCAGAAGTTAGCAGGCCTCTTCCAAAAGGTTCCATTCTACGCTTGGCTATTTTGGAGAGGTTATATGTTAGCACCCTTTTAGTCTACCAACAATTTACGCATGGAAAATTTTATAAGAAAGTAGATTACTTCAGCAGCTTTTAGTTCTGTTTTCCTATTTCTCTGCAGGCAGTTATTAGCAGTAAGGATAGCTAATCTATTAATTATGTTTTCCTATTTCTTTGTAGCAGTTATTAGCAGTAAGGAGGTTATTCCTCCACTTTCTCATTTCATTAGTAGTAGGAAGTTATTTCTTTGTTACTAGGTCGGTGGTTAATCCACCAATGTTGTATTTAAAGTGATGTGAATTCAATGGAAAGGTAAGCAGAAAATATTCCATTTTTTGAGTACTTTAAACTCAAGAGATTTGCAGGTTCTCTCTCAACAAACCAGCACCATAGGTCATAAAAAGAAAACATCAGATTTCATCTTACAACGTCCCATAACTAGATCCATAAAAGAGGACCATAACATTATAAACTAAAGATGGATTGGCTAGATGGGGTCTATCAGTGAACCAAGACTCTGTATTATGTAACAGTCCCCCTGAATGTACTGCTCACCTATTCTTTGAATGCTCATATTCAGCTGTTGTGTGGGGGTGCATTATTGAGATGGCAAGGGATCACTAGACACACCATGGGATGGACTGATGAGGTGAATTGGATGATCAACCATCGTAAGATGAATTCTGCTAAGTGCTAAGTCTTACATAGGATGGCTGTTGCAAGCTGTGTTTATTACATCTGGGAAGAGAGGAATCGAAGAGTTCTCCAGATTAAACTGCGAAGCTACGGATGCATTGTCAGACTTATTATCCAAGAGATTTTCCATCGGGGCATCAAGAAGAATAGGATTGCAGCTAGACTGAAACAATTAAACTTCTATCCATTGTAGTTTACACGTAGTCTGAATTGTTTTTGCAACTGTTGTCGACAGGTTGCAGTTTTTTCTTTTTGCCATGTAATACTTCCAAGTTGGTAATAAAAGTCTTTATTCAACAAAAAAAATCTCTTCCCCTCCACCCCCTAACCCCATCCCAATATACCCAAAAAGGGAGAAAAATAATGTAAAAATTATATAGAGAATCTGCACTTATTTCGTTTATCATTTCTCATTCTTCTTTTCAAGGTCCAGGTTCATAGTCCATTATAATTGTAAAATAGCACCGGGACAGTTCATGAATTCAAATTGACATCATTCGCTAAAAAGAAGAGAAATGTAACTCGAAAGAAAGAATTGGTAGCTGTCCTAGGCGCGTCTAATGATAAGACTTACCAGACACCGTATGACTTAGAGAAAATAAAATATACTAAAAGAATGGGAAGGGTTTTGAAGGTCTTTGTTTTTTCTCCGACCTTCCTATTTTACGTGACATAATGAAAATTACTAGTGATAAAATCTTCTGAGTAGGTTATCATTATTGAACTAGATAGAGACATCTTTGAAAATAATATATCCTAGATCCAGAAAATGTATAAAATGTCATTGTCCAGGTGAAAAAATTGTACACCTACCCCTTTCCCAAATGCCTGTGTGCTTTTCGAGAGTCAACAACCTAATATTCTGAAATGAGAAAATTTCAACTCATAGTATTATATAGTTTTTCAATCTCTAACATCTCAAATGACGAATTTATCTTGTCAACTTTTTTATTCCAAGGCTGTCAAATTATTTGCAGAATTCAACGAAATCGTGGGATGGATGAAGTATTCTACTATCTTCCATTAATCAGATTCCTCGCAGATATAATTTCTGAGATAAAGGCAATCTTTTTCAGCATACTCAAGCTAGAGCGCATGTCACATAGATTTGCAGGTGGGTCTTGTCAGGATTTAATCTCCAACAAGAATGATGCTTCACGTGAATAGACCAGGACTTGAAAAAATATAATGAAAATAAAGGTAAATGTGTACCGAAATGCAAAAAGTAACATAAACATAAGTCCAAAACTAACCAGGAACTTGACAATACCTCAACCAAGGTTCCATGATCCGATCCTTCTACAATAGCTTTCTGGGATTTGTTTTTTGATGAAGTAGCTTTCTGGGATTTGTTCAATCCTTCTATAATAGCTGTCTGGGACTTCTTCAGCACTCCTACAATAAGCAACAGCTAAGGAATCATATTTTCAGCAGTGTCTTGTAGATGCACCCGAAAGCACACGAACAAGCTTGTTATCAATTTTTTGAAACCTTACCTTCTCTATCATAGAGGCAGATGCTTTTTATACCAATAGATGCAAGCCAATGCAATAATTCAAGAACTTTTGAAGTTTGGCATGCTTCTTCACTCCCAATCACAACAGCCAAATAGCGCACTTTACTAATGTTAACGGCATTGTAACTCTTTAGAAGCCCACTAGAAATAAGGGTATTCTCCACCATATGAGTTATGCCCAATACAGAGTACCAAACATTGATGATCAAGTGTAAGATGAGCCAAACCAAATGAAGTGCAAGATTACCACACTGAAAAAAATGTCCAAAATCAAAAGTGAGCTAATATATTGATATCAAGAAAAATGAATAGTATGCTCCTTTTAAACGAAGAAGTTATCTTTAAACTACAATCCCCCTAGAGCTGATAGCCTAATCACCCAAGAGGTTACGAGAGTGACTGGGGAAAGGGACTACTACTTTAGCAACATTGCTTTATAAATTAAAGAGCTCAGAAGCATGATATATAACTTTTCATTTCATAACATTCTTCATTGCTTACAGGAAGAAACTGCAAACCATAGCTGCGCACTGTTGAGTTCCTAGCAAATGAATTAGATTCGCCAAATGATGTCATTGATACATCTGTAATATCCTTTTCATGTTATACTGCTCAATCTCAAAGAACGTGAATGCACAACTTTGTGAAACAAGGAATTGGTTTAGTGTGACCAAAGATACCCAAAAACTAAACTCAATCAGGTTGAAGCTCAAATGTTAACCCCTTCCCAGAACATTTGGCTTCTGGTGTGGGTGGGTGGGTGGGTGGGTTTCTGGGGGGGGGGGGGATACATCTGGCAAAATTTTATTAACCCGCCCATATTTGAATGGGTAAGATGAGTGATATTTTACCCATTGGAATATGCATATTCATTGGTAAAATATGGGTCAGCACATGAATCTTCCTCAAGCTTTTCTGAACTACAGGATATCATGAATGAAGTACTAAGAAGACAATTTCAAACGCCTTCATCATGATATGTGCCTTTTCAACGAAATGACCTTTCCATAAATGTAGTGTAAAAAATATTACTAGTAAATTTTAATTGAAACAATTATTTATGGGCTTCATCATTCTTTGCTTATACAGGTGATCTATAAATAGCAATAAGACCTAACTTAAAATAGATTTACAAAGTGACGTGAGAAGAAAGTTGCTTTAAAAGATTTTATATTCAGAAAAGTGAATTGTCAAACATTTAGAATGACAGAATCAATTAGGAAGTTCTTCAATGTTGATAGTTGTAAAATTCAAAAGATTTTCATTGTATTATGAGAGTATTTATTATTATTGCCCCATTCAGTTACAAACTTCATGAAGCATTATCTTTTTCCGCTTTGTTGTTCTCTCTGATTTTATTCTTTTGTGTATCTTTTTCCAGAGAAATGGACAAAATTGTTCTCATTTCTTGAATTCTCTATTAGCTAGGTAAAAACATATTTCAAAATCACCTGATAGGTCCCGGGTACTAGTTCTTTACTTTTTTTCAGTGATATATTGTATGTGACAAAATGGGTAAGATCCATGTTTTACCCCACCCGTTTTACCATAATAACATGGGCTGGCTGAAATCCAACCCGTTTTTATGCAAACCGTTTTCAACCCGCCCATTTGCCACCACTAAGTATGATTGTGTCATCTCCTTTGAAATGTCTAGTACTATCAAGATTCTTTAAACTTAATTGAGCTAGACTAGAACATATGCATCTACTTATATATAAGAGATTCAACACGTCTACCATATCAAGGGAACTGCTTTCAGGAAATTAGAGAGACAGAGGAATTGTAGAATTATTCTCCAAGAGATACTTTGAATCAATATTAATGTGACAGGAACATTAACCATAATTATGATGACTTACCACAGATGTCCAGCTTAGAATCTTCTGCACCTCATTACCTAAACCCATTGATCTGCAAATACTCCAAGAAAAAATAGGCGAAAATAAATATATTGCTGCAATTTCCTACACAAACTAGTAACAGTAATTATCAACAATCACACATACAAGAAAAGATACAGCAAAACTTTGTACTATCTAACATTGATATAACCCAAACAAGAAAACTCCATAACAAGATGCAAAAAATCAAACTTTAGCAATTTGGGAGTGAAGAACTCAAAAAGAACCTAACTTTGAAGTAATTATCAACAATCACTCGTACAAGAAAAGATACATCAAAACTTTGTACTATCTAACATTGATATAACCCAAACAAGAAAACTCCATAACAAGATGCAAAAAAATCAAACTTTAGCAATTTGGGAGTGAAAAGCTTAAAAAGAACCTAACTTTGAAATATTTTTACTCTAATAAAACAAAACCCAGACAAGAAAACTCCATAACAAGATGCAAAATATCAAACTTTAGCAATTTGGAAGTGAAAAGCTTAAAAAGAACCTAACTTTGAAATATTTTTCCTCTAATAAAACAAAACCCAGATGAAGAAAACTCACAAATTAGTGAAAGGGTGTTTGAAATCCCAAAAAGTGAAAGCAAAAGAGCAGTTGAAGAAAAAGGGTTCCAAGAAAAAGAACCCAGAAGAGATGAAACAGTGACCAAAGAAGAAGTATAAGCAAAAAAATTGGAGAAGAAGAGATATAATTTAGAGGGCAATGAGAACAATACCTATATCTGTTCCTAAATTGAGGGAAGTATTCGGTGCATGATTTGATCTTCCTCTGCCTCTCTCTCTAAATTTGATTAGATTTCCACACGCAATAGCATAGGCATAGGCAACTGCTTGTTTGGCCACTCTCCGTCTCATATTAGTTATAGCTTGTTTGGCCAACTTCTAAAGTCAGCTTATTTTAAAAAGTGTTTTTTTCAGAAGCATTTTAAAAAAAAATACTTTTAGTGAGAAACTGTTTGTGTTTGTATCACGACCTAACCCATCGTCAGTGGCACCCACCCAACCCCCGGATGAGCGAACCAATAGAGTTTCACTCTTGCCTAGACTAACAGCCTAAAACCAGCAAGCATAAATGTAAACTAGCAATCAAGTAACCAAAACTAATCATTAATATAATCCTGCGAAAAATCTCACCTACGAACTGAAAGTCATTGTACCAAACATCAATACCAAATCTAGAGTACGTGGATGCAACCCCAAAAGATAAACTGAAATAGTTTTAAGTCTGAAACAATTGGACTGAAACTCTAAAGATAACCTAAGGTAGCTCGAATCAAGCAACTCACCCTTGAAAGTCAGAAATCGTCGGTGCTAGATGCGAGGTCGCGTCTCAGTCGCTGGTAGATTTCATGTACTCACCAAAAGAAAGACAAGTGCAGTATCAGTACACCACCACCGTGTACTGGTAGGATCATCAGCCAGTTCTCAAGTAAACAGTATATATTTTGTACAACAATATTAAGTAAGGAGTATGGCAAACATGCAACAATAATCACAGGCACATATAACCTACAGATTTCTACCTATCTTGTTACCGCATGAATCCATCTCTTACAGTTCTAACCCACCAACATGTAACCATAACAATCCTTTCTGTCTAGTCCGGACCCACCCTGGAATCCCCTCTAGACCACAACAAAGGTAATTGTTCAACCCAACCTAAACCAAGACCAACACAGCAGTTATACAACAATTTTCGGCCACTCAAGGACCATCAACGCTAGCACCTTAACTAGACAACCCGGTCCACTCACAGAACCATTACCAAGTATTACATCCAGTAAAAATAATTCAGTCCACTCATGGAACCAATATCAACCAATGAAATACAATAGTCAATGAAATAATGCAAAATGCAATAAAGTAAATTCGTACCAGGCGTGGTACCCGTGCCAACCGAATGATATATCCGTACCAAGCGTGGTACCCGTGCCAACCATGAGTTATACTCGTACCAGGCGTGGTACCCAAGCCAACCGAATGTTAACAACCACAGTCAATATATGAACACATACAACTTGTAAAACCAATAAGTAAACCGTTCAATCACAGACTGTAACCAGGAACCTAAACATTCCACACAATTTCCCTAAGCAATGTAAGGCATACAATCACTTAGACATGAGTACATCACTATACACATTCACAGAAAATCATAAGCCATCACCTACCTCGAAATGTTCCAAGCTCTATTCGACCCGAGCTTTTCCGTGTTCCGGATTCCTCTCTCGTTCTTGGTCTAAAAATAACACATAAATACATACCATTAACACATAAGGCATGCACATTACCCGGATTATACCAAATCTCTAAACCCCAGGCCATCCATGATCATCCCACCCTTTTCCCGGGCTTTTCCACCGTTAATTTTCCTAGTTCTATCATTTTTACGGATAAAAACAGGAAATTAAACAACCTATGACCATTTTAATGTACTTTATCAATGCCCAAGAACACACATGCTTGGAATCCCCTTCCTTCCCCAAATTCCACCATCCCTAGGTTATTCTAATTTTCCCCCAATTTCCCTCCTAGCAATTCTACCGCATAGGAAACGTATTACCAAGTTTGGGGAACGAAAGTCTTACCTTAGGGAAGATTTTTGACGGAAGAATGAAGAAAATCACCTGGAAATTGCCCAGCCCTTCTCCAAAACAAACTTGTGAAAACTGAATGTTTTGAGAGCTGTTTCTGCATTAAAAACTCATCGGCCCGCTATAGCGGTCTTAAGTGGGTTGACCGCCCTTTGACCGCCGCTATAGCGGTAATTTCTACCGTTATAGTGGTGGCCGTTATCGAAAGTAACAGCAGTCGTCACGGATAAAAAGTTCGGAACTCTGCCAGTTTTGGCCATTTCACAACACACTTGTTTCCCCCGGCGTCTCGAAATAACCCCTTCACGTCAAACGCGATTCTGGGAGTTCTACTTACCTAAATGCGATTCTGAAAAGTCTCCCGGACTCCTTCATGTCTTGGCTAGGTGAAAAACTAGCTTACTCTAAGACACCTAAATCCATTTTTACTCGGATTTCCCTAGACTCTACCTCGCTCCAAAATCGATAGAGGCTAACCTAGCCCAGAATTTCAAACTCCCAAACCCGGTGTTTTTTAACTCTAAAACTTGGCACGATGGAACTACCCATAACGACAGACTTGGTAGTTACAACAGATACCAATTTACCCATCGTTCTTCCCCGAATGATCAAACCTGAATTTACGGAAATAAAAGGAAGGAAGTGTAGTACCTGAATCCTCAAACAGTTGAGGGTACTTGTCCCGCATGTCCTTCTCGATTTCCCAAGTGGCTTCCTCAATCGGACGATGCTTCCACTGAACCTTCACCATGTCAATCACTTTTATCCTCAACCTCCGGACATCCCGAGCAAGAATCAAAACTGGTTCCTCCTCTTAACGAAGATCTTTATCGAAAAGTACCTCATTCCACTTGATGATGTAGTCCCCATCCACATGGTATCGCTTGAGTATGGATACATGGAATACCAGATGGACGCCCGACAAACTAGGTGGCAGTGCTAAGTTGTAAGTCACTGGCCCCATAATTTCAAGCACTTTAAATGGACCGATGAACCGAGGGCTAAGCTTGCCCCTCAACCAATTTCATTGGCGATACTTTTCGCAATACTTGTTCACCAACCTAAAAGTCCATGTCCCGGACCTTGCGATCTGCATACTCTTTCTGCCTTCTTTGAGCAGCCAACAACTTGGTTTGTATGCCCCTTACCTTTTCCTGCGCTTCCTTCACTAAGTCTACGCCCAGAGGCTTCGGATTACCTTCCTCAAACCACCCAACCGGTGATCTGCAGTTCCTCCCATACAGGGCCTCGAATGGTTCCATACCGATACTGGAGTGGTAGCTATTATTGTACGAGAATTCACATAACGGTAGAAACTGGTCCCAATGACCACCGAAGTCTATTACACATGCTCTCAGCATGTCCTCCAATACCTGAATCGTGCTCTCCGACTGATCATCAGTCTGAGGATGGAAGGTTGTGCTAAAGGTGAGTTATGTACCCAACTCTTCATGTAACTTGCCCCAGAACTTAGAAGTAAACTGCGTACCCCTGTCTGAAATGATGGACAGTGGTACCCCATGCAGTCTCACAATCTCCTTCACGTAGATCATGGCCAATTGTTGTGAATTGTAATCTACCCTGACCAGAAGGAAATGAGCAGACTTGGTCAGCCTGTCAACAATGACCCAGATTGAGTCATACTTCCCCAATATCTTGGGAAGACCCACCACGAAATTCATGGCTATCCTTTCCCACTTCCACTCTGGAATTGACATTCTCTGAAGTAATCATGCAGGTTTCTGATGTTCATACTTCACCTGCTGGCAGTTCTGACATTTGGACATAAAATCTACTATGTCCCTTTTTATTCTGGGCCACCAGTAATGCTGCCTCAAGTTCCTGTAGATTTTGGTCACACCCGGATGAATTGAGTACCGCAAACCATGAGCTTCTGTCAAGATTTTATGTATTATATCGTCAACCCGAGGAACACAAATCCTCTCCCTGAAATGCAACACTCCACCAGAGTCTAACATGACGTCTCTGGACTCCCCGGATATTACCTTACCTCGCAACTTACCCAGTTTCGAATCCTGAAACTGTTTTGCCTTAATTTCCTCTATAAAGGTGGCCTTGACCTCAATGTTGGCCAACAACCCACCTTGATCTGAAATACCTAAGTGCGTGAATTTGACCTCCAATCCCCGAATCTCCTTAGCCAATGGTCGTTTGGACGCCCCCAAACAAGCCAAGCTACCCATGCTAAAAGTTTTCTGGCTCAATGCGTCTGCCACCACATTAGCCTTACCCGGATGGTACTGAATGGTCACCTCGTAATCCTTCAATAACTCCATCCACCTCCTTTGCCTCAGATTCAAATCCTTCTGAGTGAAAACGTGTTGCAGACTGCGATGATTTGTGAATACTTCACACTTTACACCATAAAGGTAGTGTCTCCAGATTTTCAAAGCAAAAACCACCGCTGCCAACTCTAAATCGTGAGTCGGGTAATTCCTCTCATGCACCTTCAACTGCCTTGATGCATAGGCTATCACATTCCTATCCTGCATCAACACAGCACCCAAACCAGAATGTGAAGCATCACAGTAAACAACAAAGTCTTTACCTTCAACCGACAAGGACAAAATAGGGGTTGTGGTCAAAAATGTCTTGAGCTTTTGGAAGCTCTCCTCGCACTTTTTGGACCACACAAACGGTACCTCCTTTTGTGTCAACCTGGTCAGGTGAGTAGCAATGGAAGCAAAATTCTTAACAAACCTCCGGTAGTACCCCGCGAGCCCAACAAAACTCCTCACCTCAGTCACAGAGCTAGGCCGAACCCAACTCTTGACTGCCTCAATTTTCTGGGGATCCACCATCACCCCTTTTTCTGACACTACATGCCCCAAGAATGCCACATAAGTCAACCAAAATTCGCACTTAGAGAACTTTGTATAAAGCTTTTGATGTCTCAAAATATCCAACACAATACGAAGATGATTAGCATGCTCCTCCCTACTCTTAGAGTAGATCAATATATCATCGATGTACATAATAACGAAAGAATCCAAGTAGGACTTAAACACCCCATTCATCAAACTCATGAATGTTGCCGGCGTATTGGTCAAACCAAACGACATTACTAGAAACTCATAATGCCCATACCGGGTCTGAAAAGCAGTTTTCGGAATGTCCTCAAGTCTAATCTTTAGCTGATGGTACCCCGACCTTAAGTCAATTTTTGAGAACACCGATGCACCCTGAAGCTGGTCAAACAAATCATCTATACGGGGTAGAGGGAACATATTCTGGATGGTCACCTTGTTCAACTGCCTATAATCTATGCACATCCGCATACTACCATCCTTCTTCTTTACAAACAAGACCGGAGCACCCCAAGGTGAAGCACTGGGACGTATAAATCCCTTATCTAAGAGTTCCTGCAGCTGAGTCTTCAGTTCCCTTAACTCTGCCAGAGCCTATCTATACGGAGGAATGGATTATGGACGAGTGTCTGGCTCCAAATCGATACAAAAATCTATGTCTCTGTCCAGAGGCATACCAGGCAAGTCCGCTGGAAACACCTCTACAAATTTGGAAACCACTGGAACTGGCTCAATAGGAGGAGACTCCACACTATCATCCCAGAGATGAGCCAAAAAGGTTAGACACCCCCTCCCCACTAGCTTCCTAGCCCGGACAAACGATATTATCTTAACTGGCTTAGGCATGTATACACCTTCCCACTCTAGTCTATCCTTACCCGAAATCTCTAGAGCTACAATCTTGGTGTTACAGTTCAACATAGCATGATAAGAAGATAGCCAGGTCATACCCAAGATAATGTCAAAATCAGCCATGTCTAGAATTATCAAGTCTACCCAAGTATGTAACCCCACAAAAACTACAGAACAATCACGATATACATGAGTCAAAACCACCGACTATCCCACTGGGGTAGAAACATAGATAGGGGAATCAAGGATATCACAGGTCAAACCCAGTCCCAAAGTAAAACTCACAGACACATAAGAGTATGTAGAACCTGGGTCAAACAATACTGAAGCCATTTTATCACAGACAAGAATAGTACTTGTGATCACCGCATCTGAGGCTTTCGCCTCAGTCCTTCCTGGAAAATCATAGCAATGTGCCCGTTCATCAATCCAGGCAACTTCCCAGGCCGACTGCGCCACACCCCTGCCTGCGCCGCCTTTCCCTCGGTTTCCCCGGCCTTCTTGGAAATTACCTCGCCCACCATGTGGACGACCCCTAGCATTATCGCCTCTGCCTACTGGAACCACTGCTCTAGTCTGCTGTTGACCCTGATTACCTGCCTGCCTATGTGGACACTCCCTCTTAAAGTGTCCCAACTTACCACAATGAAAGCAACCACAGTCCAAAATAGGCCTTCTAGCTGATGTATATGATGCTCCCTGGCCTCTAGAAGCTGAAGACTGAGCTCCCTGATGGCCACCTGTAGTAGCTGGCAGAGCTGACTGAATAGGACGGGTCGGATAAGCCTGCTGATGCTGGCCCCTGGAGTATAAACCACCACAGTTTCCCTCATTCTGAGGCTTCTTGGCTGAGGCCTTAGCCTGCCCCGCTTACCTAGATCCCTCAATCTTCTTCACATAGTCCACCACATCATTAAAACCCTTCCCTGAAGAAGTCATATGCACTGACAGTACCTGCAGATCATTATTCAGACTCTTGACAAACAACCAGACCCATTCCTCCTGGAACCCAACATCTGTGTAGCAAAATGAGACAATGCATGGAAGTTAGCCTCATAACCTGAGACCGACATGCTACCATGCTCCAAGTTCAGAAACTCATCCTTCTTTCGGTCCCTCAAAGTACGGGGAACGTACTTCTCTAGAAACAATGCATGAAACTGCTCCCAAGTCAGTGGAGGTAGGATAGAAGATCGACACTCAACATGAGACCTCCACTACTGCTTGGTGATACGCCCAAATTACACCTCCGTTAAGAAGCGTAAGCGGTCGTTGTCAAATATAAAACCCAACCAAGGTTGGGGTCGATCCCACAGGGAATAAAGTGCAAATTAAGTCGTTAGTGACTTAGTTGACTAGTAATCGATAATTTTCGGTAATTTGGGGGGGTTATAATTGTGAATTTCAAACAGTTTAAATAACAATCAACGAATTTCACGAACTTAAAATAAATATGAGAAGTGAACTAGGGAAGTGTTCACCATGGCATCGTAACAAAATCGATTTAGAGCTTAGTCGAATTCTTTCCATATGTCTATCACGATGCGATTGAATTCATGTTATCGTCTAAGCGTTTTTCAACCAAATAGACGAATTTCCTTTCCAATTCTCTCGAACTTGAAAAGGTAAAATTTAGCATTTCAACCCAAAACATCAAGTAGATTAATCTTGCTAAAGCATTAATCATAAGACGAAAGTTAAGATAAGAGTCTCGAATCCTCGTTGTTAATCCAATTTACCAAGTTTTAATCTCTTAGTTCAAGCAAATTAAACCTAGGCATGTCCTAATGTTTGCAACCATTATAAAACGTTAATAACACAAGATTAACAACGTGATGACATATAAATCGAACCCAACGCTACCCGGAATCTATATTTTTACTTTTTCCATGGCTCCCACAACCCTAGTTGTGGGAAGTTAACCACTCATGCTTGCAAAGCGAAGTAAAGAAACAATGGTATTCATATGAAAAAGAAGAAGTTCTTACAATAGAAAGCCACAACGTTACTTTGAACTTCGTAGAATCCAAGCACCAATGGTGAAAATCCCAAGGAAGAAGACAAAGATATTGTTTTCCTCGTTGTTTCTCTCTCAAAAGTTGCTCAACAATACGTTAAAATTGTCAGATATCGAATGCTAAAAATAACCCTAACATTGGGTATTTATATTAAGCTAGGAAATAAAGTTCCAAAAATAGATTCGGAATCCCGTTTTTGATCTTGACGACTTGACCTGACGGTTCGTCAGGTTGGTGACGGGCCATCACTCCAACCGCTGCCGCTATCCAGTGCACCAGCTCCAATTGCTTGATCTTGACGGCCTCCCTGACGGTTCGTCACTCCTGTGACGGGCCGTCGCTCCAACCGTCGCCACTATCCAGTGGTTCTGTGCTTGTTGCTTCTTCCTGATGGCTTGGCGGACGGCCAGTCACAGGTGTGATACCCCGTCATGCCAACCGTCAGTCTTATCCAGTGGGAATGTGATGTGACGCTAATTTACGTCACTTTCGACTCCTTTTTACTAAGAACAATCGTACGTTTTCAAGCAACCATTGTTGTTTTTGATGTTTTTATGTTGTATTTGTAGGAAATGGAAGCAAACACGAAAACGGAAGAAAATACGAGAAAAACGAAGTTCTGCCTAAGAGTGACGGCCTGAGTGACGGGCCGTCACACATGTGATGGCCCGTCACTGGGACCGTCACACCAAGGCAGACCTCCAGGCGGCACCACTGCCTAGCAGTGACGGTCCAGGCGACGGTCCGTCACTGCCTTGACGGTCCGTCAGCCTGACCGTCACGCTTAGGCAGTGACTCAGGCGGCGACCCGCGTTTTTGGGGATTCCTAGCCCGTTTTGGAATTGGTTTCTATTACTCCTATAAATACCCTATGTTAGGTTTATGTTAGGGATTACTTTTCCAATAGTTTAAACACGTTTTTACAAGTATTTTTAGGAGAGTTTCGAGCGAGTTTTGAGCGAGGAAACGCGCTACACACGGTTTCCTTCTCCTAAATCTTGTTCTTGAGTTCTTGGTTGTTCTTGTTCGTGGATTATTAAAGATTTGTGTTCATCAATATTGTAAGAATCCTCTTTCCTTTATTATGAATTCTTGCTTTTCATCTTCGAGCATGAGTAACTAAAACTCCCGCAACTAGGGTTGTGGGAGCCATGGCAAACGTAGCAATATAGATTCCGGGTAGCGTTGGGTTCGATATATGTATTGTCACGTTGTTAATCATACTTTATGTCACGTTTTCTAGTGGTTGCAAACATTAGAACATGCCTAGGTTTAGTTTGCTTGAGTAAAGAGATTTAAACCGGGAAAACTTGATTAACAACAAGGATTCGAGACTACTAACTCTCGTCTAATGATTAATGCCGTAACTGGATTAATCTACTTGATGTTAGGATTGAGAGCTAAAAAGCACACCTTTTTGAGATCGAGAGAAGATAAAAGGAAATTTGTTTATTCGGTCGAGAGACGTTTAGACGATACAATTGACGCAATCACATCGTGACACGCATATAGAAAGGACCCGGTTAAGCCTAGAATCGATATTGTTACAACGCCATGGTAAACACATCCCTAGTTCGCATTCTCTCCTACTGATTATTTCCATAAGTTAATTGTTTATTTTGTTTACGATTTGTTACACAAACCCCCCCTTTATTTACTGGAATCGATTGACGAATAGTCAACTAATTCACTAAAGTCTTAATCATCACCATATTCTCTGTGGGATTCGACCCCAACCTTGTTGGGTTATATATTTGACAACGATCGCTTACGCTTCGTAAATTGAGGTGTAGTTTGAGCGTTATCAGAATGTTTTGAGCATATTTCCTCCTTCTCTATCTTTGTCTACTTTTACTGCAAATATAACACGAAAACCATCAAACACAACAATGGTTGCTTGAAAACTCACGGTTATTCTTAGTTAAAGGCGTCAAATGTGTCGTAGAATGCCTGCACATCAACACCATCAACTTAAAACAGTCGCTTGTCCCCAAGCAACACGATAACAAAAACAAAATGGGTGACTCAACTAAGAAAACATAAAACACATTTTTAGCAACACATGGCCATTCAATGGTTCAAGCTCCCCCGGTACTACAAAGGTGTTTTGAAAAGCTGACTCATCAGGATCCAAGAGTGTCATTCCGATGTGAGCGAGCACTCTACATATGCATGAACCGCTATCCCAACAATCAAAAAGTGATATCGAAACCCCGATGCCCTCACTGCAAGGAATTCCCATACACAGAGTTTCGGGACTAAGTAAGACACTTACGCTTACAAATGATTTCAAACAGTGCACATGCGATGCCATAGGCTTGTTCTTACTATTCTTTTTCAATTGTTCAGAAAGTTGCTCAGGATCACTACATGACTTGTTCAGGCTTGTAACGAGGCTTCGGGTGCAGGTAGGATACATTTAGGGATTAGTGACTAAGCCCTCCTTGGAATCGCTGACCTACCATTTCCACTAGACTATCTTCATCCAACCTTATTCGCCTTTTATTCCCTTTTTTTTCTTTAGCAATAGATGTGGCCTCTTTATATTGACAATTCTTTTTCTTTTCTTTTTCTTTCTTTTTCTTAGGCACACATCCACAATTTTCCATTCTATCTACAACCAATCTTTTTCATCCTATTTTTCCTCTTATCATTTACCGCTACAGTAGTCACCCTCAACTTAGGTTGATTTCCTGAGTTGAGGTGCACGATGTCCAAGGAAGGACCAGAGCCAAATAGGGGTTCCAAGATTATAAAGGGACGGTGATAGAGTACAGAAAGAATAGGATCAATTATGGCTCAAACAGGGATCAAATGGAACATTTACATTTGGACGGTCTTATGGGCTAATTGGATTACACACAAAAAGGGCATGTGATCCTTTCCTAAACAACTAGCTTCCAACTCAACAAAATAGACCGGGCAAGCTCTAGATGCACAGAGTAAGAATTTTAACAAAAAGCTCACACACACTTCGCATAAGGAAACCATACCACTACCAATTATTGAAACAACAGTTCAGCCTAAACAATATCATTCTTCGCACATACATACAAAGACACTCAAGGATCCATAACAGTCAATTTTTCACACCCAAGTACAAAAAGCAACTTTTTTGGAGGGAGCTCTTTTTTATTTTAACCATTCATAGCCATACTTGCTATAACATCACACAACCAAACCAAAATAAAAACAACCTAAACATGCCGGTTCTACTAGATAGCACACCGAAGGAAAAAAACACAGCAACAAAAATCTTCGGTGGTGATACCCCTACCCCCAACAAAAGAATCTAGCATTGTCCTCAATGCTTAATCAAATCAGAGTAAAGGAATAGGGATACCTGTGAAGCCTAGGCTTCGGGGTCTGGAATAGTGACGCCAGTGTCGGCCGGCGTACTCAGCTCATCAATAATTGGAGTCTCTCCGGACTTCGGTACTGCACTAGATGATGCTCTAGCTGCTTGGGCACGCACTCTTTCCTGTCGTAGCTGCTCGTCTAATACAGACCGCTGTTTTGCAGTCTCTAAATCTGCCTCCTCAGATGATTTCTTTCTGTGCTTTCTCTTCTTTGACCTCTTCACCCCACTCTCACCTGCTTGTGGTTCATCAATTATCAGTGGTCGACCCATCAAATCTACTATCATGGTATCTTCATCCAATTCCACAAAATCTGAAGTCTCATCATAAGGCATTTTCTCTTGCTTGAGGGCGGTGATTTCATCCTTCACCTTCTTCAGTTCAACATCAAATCTTGCCAGGTCCGGGATGCTCATTTCATTCAGCCTCGTATCCATCTGGGTTTCTATAGCATCGACTCTTGCACGTAGCCCCTCATACGGCTTCAGAGCCTCCTGTATTGCTTCATCAATGGTGGGCTTGAAAAGTCCGTCCAAGCTGAAATTTTCCTATCACTCTGTTTTTGCTTTTGCACCATTTTAGCAAAGTTCTGCAGATTCATATAATATTCCGGTGGTAGGGGAGGCCTCGAGGCAGTGCCAGAGCTTTCAACAGTAGCTCTAGTGGTTTATGCAGTCTTTGGATCAAACACCGCAAGGGACATCTCTATGCCGGATGGAGTGTCGGTTGCCTCGGAGGTGGTCATGGTTGGTTCCTCAAAAATCTGAGGCTTATGAAACCTCAAGTCGAACTTAGTGTCATCCCTTGATTTGTCAATATTTTGTTTGGATGACGCTGTCACTTGATCATCAATACCACCCATTATTGGTACCTCCGAAAGCCTGCATAACTCATTAACCAGACACGGGAACGGTAAAGAAGAAGTGGTCTTTATGGCTCTGGTCCTTATCTCATTTGCAATTATCATTCCAAAGTTGATGACGTACCCAGCTATCAGACTTGCCACTAGGATAGCCCTTCCCTCATCCAGATTAGCATCTCCACTTGTAGGAAAGAGTCTCAGTCGCACGACAATCCACCAGAATTTTGCTACGAAGCTTAGTGATTGCTTTGATATCTGTTCCCTTTGGTTCAGCCACGATGGTGAGCCATCAGTCAACGTCCGCGCTAACCATGATCTTTGCTGGTATAATGTGTTAATCTTTTCATGAAACTTACCATCGTAACAACGCTAAAATTTGATAACGCTCAAATTACACCTCAATTAAGAAGCGTAAGTGGTCGTTGTCAAATATAGAACCTAACCAAGGTTGGGCTCAATCCCACAGGGAATAAGGTGCAAATTAAGTCGTTAGTAACTTAGTTGACTAGTAATCGATAGTTTTTGGTAAATGGGGGCTTTGTATGGATCAAACTTTAATTGTTTCAAATAACAAATTGCAAGTTTAACGAGTAAAATTTAGTAGAAGAGGTGAACTAGGGAAGTGTTCACCATGGCTTAATCAACAACCTCGGGATAGAGTCAATCAGGTTCTTTTCATATGCATAACACGAAGTAATTGAATTCATTCATACGCCTAAACGTTTCTTAACCAAATAGACGCTTTTCTTTTCAATTCTCTCGAACTTGAAAAGATACAATACGAAACTCAATTTATATTCCAAGTGGGTAACCTCGCTAGAGCGTCATCCATTAGACGGGAGTTAGTAGTCCCGAATCCTTGTTGTTAATCTAATTTTTTGGGTTTTAATTCCTTTGTTCAAGCAAATCAAACCTAGACTTGTTCTAATGTTTGCAACCATTAGAAAATGATAAAAACATAAGATTAACAACGTATTATGCAATATATATTGAACCCTATATCACCCGAACCCTTAGATCATTGCTATGCCATGGCTCCCACAACCCTAGTTGTGGAAAGTTAGCTACTCATGCTATTAGAGAAAGAGAAGATAATCATATTCATAATAAGAGAAAGATTCTTACAAATAGTATGAAAGATACTTCAATTATCCAAGAACAAGAAGCCAAAATCCCAAGAACAATGGATGGAGGAAGAAGAAAACGTTTGTGTCGTGTTTTTCTCCTCTCAAACTCGTCCAAAACCATTCAATAACCAAAGAGAAATATCGGGTAATGAATAATAAAATAACCCTAACACTGGGTATTTATAGTAGTCTAGAAAATAAAGTCCAAAAATAGAATTTCGGAGTCCCGCTTCAAGTTGACGTGTTGCTTGACGAACCGTCAGTCTTGTGATGACTTGTCACTTGAGCCATCACAACTAAACAGTGAGCTGGAGATTCTGCCTCAAGTTGAAAATTTGTACATAAATTGCATTTGACAAATGAGTTTTATGTACAAATTGTCATGATGTGTAAATCGCATATGCCAAATGCGTTTTATGTACAATAATTCTGTCTCATCTTGATGGTTCACTGCCTCAGCTTGACGGCTTGTGTGACGGCCAGTCATAGGTGTGATGGTTCATCACACCAACCGTCACCATTATCCAGTGGCTCCTTCGGTTGCTGCTAGGCTTGACGGCTTGGTTGACGGTCAGTCACAGGTGTGACGGTTCGTCACACCAACCGTCACTCTTAACCAGTGGGTTGTTTTACTTTGATAGCTCACTTGGTGGTTCTTCACACTCATGGTGACTCGTCAGGTGAGTCACCATTCCTAACAGTACGCCCATTTCAAGTGCAAAATCTCCAGTCATTCTATTTTCATTCAAGTTCCTTCAATTACAACACAAATACCATAAAAAACAACAACGGTTGCTTGAAAACTCACGATTATTCTTAGCTAAAGGAGTCAAATGTGCCGTATAATGCAGGCACATCAACACCCTCAACTTAAATGTTCGCTTGTCCTCAAGCAACATAATAACAAAAATAAAAGAGATGACTCAACTAAGAATACAAACACATGTTTCTAGCAAATCATGGCCATTCAACAATTTATTCAATTTAAATCAAGCCCCCCGGTAACCAAAAATGTATGAAAAACTAACTTGTAAGGATCCAAACATGTCATTATGATATGATAGAATATTCTACATACACACACAACAACTATCCCAACAATCAGTAGACAATACAGAAATCCCGGTGCCCTCACCACAAAGAAGTCCAACACACGAGATTTGGGACTAGGTAAGGCGCTCACACTCACAAATAATTTCAAACAATGCACATGCGATGCCATAAGCTTGCCATTGTTATTCTATTTTAGTTTTTTCAGAAAGCCGCTCAGGATCACTACAAGACTTGTTTTGGCTTGTAATGAGGCTTTGGGTGCAGGTAGGATACATTTGGGGAATAGTGACTAAACCCTCCTTTTAATCATTGACCTATTATTTCCATTCAACCTTTTTCCATCCACTCTTAATTACTTTTGATTTCCTTATTTCTTGCTACAGATGTGGCCGTTTTAACTTGATAACTCTTTTTCTTTCTTTTTCACTTCTTTTTCTGTCTTTTCATTTGGCACACACCTGCACTTTCTATCCCAACAACAACCAATTAAGAACAACCCCATTTCTCTTATCATGTACCTCTACAGTAGCCACCCTCAACTTAGGTTGATTGCCTGAGTTGAGGTGCACGATGTCCAAGGAAGGACCAGGGCCAAAATAGGGATTCAAAGTTAAAAAGAAACGGTGACAGGTTATTGAAAGAATAGGGTCAATTATGGCTCAAACAAGGATCAAAAGGGATTATTTGCATTTGAACGGTCTTATAAGCTAAGTGGACTGCACACAAAAAGGGCATGTGATCCTTTCCTAAGCAACCAACCTTTAAACTTAACAAAATAGGCCGGGCAAGTTCTAGATGCATGCACAGAGTAAGAGTTTATAACAATAAGCTCACACACACTTGGCACCAAAAAATCATACCACTACCAACTATCAAAACAACAGCTCGGCTTAAGCCCAATTATTCCAATCACATACACTTAATGACATTCAGGGATCCAGAACAGTCAATCAATTCAAACACGAGTACAAAATTAATATTTTTTTTAAAGGGGGCTCTTTTTTAGTTCAATTTTTAAAAAACCATGCTTGCTATAGACACCACAACACAACACAAACAAAATTTAAAACGACAACCTAAACATGCCGGTTCTACTAGATAGCACATCGGAGGGAAAAGAAATACGGCAACAAAAACCCTCGGTGATGATAGACTCACAGTTATCCCAACACCCTCAACTTAGACTCATGCATTGTCCCTAATGCATACATGTGAAAGCTAAAACTGTGAGAGAAAGGAATACATGTGAAGCCCTTAGGCCTCAGAGTCTGGTACGATGTTGGAGACCGTCAGGGTCTCCAAGGCAGGAGCAGTCCTCATCATCATCCACAATAAAATCTTCAATGTTAGCATTGTTTAGATTCTGTTGATCAAAAGTACGTTATTGAAGCCTTGCTGCTTCCCGTTGTTGTACATTCATATTCAGCCTTAAAGTTCTAACAAGCTCGAGGTCGTAGGGTAATATTGGTTCACCCGAGCGTTGGGTACTTGGCATGCACAACTCTGTACCCTGTAACAATCAAAAACAACAAATAAAAGTAAAAGCAGGAAAGTATGACTAAGAGTCAACTAAACACACCGGACTTAATGAACAATCATATTCCTCGGCAACGGCGCCAAAATTTGATACGCCCAAATTATACCTCCGTTAAGAAGCGTAAGCGGTCGTTGTCAAATATAGCACCCAACCAAGGTTGGGGTCGATCCCACAGGGAATAAAGTGCAAGTTAAGTCGTTAGTGACTTAGTTGACTAGTAATCGATAATTTCTGGTAATTTGAGGGGGTTATAATTGTCAATTTCAAATAGTTTAAATAACAATTAACGAATTTCACGAACTTAAAATGAATATGAGAAGTGAACTAGGGAAGTGTTCACCATGGCATCACACCAAAATTGATTTAGATCTTAGTCGGATTCTTTCCATATGTCTATCACGATGCGATTGAATTCATGTTATCGTCTAAGCGTTTCTCAACCAAATAGACGAATTTCCTTTCCAATTCTCTCGAACTTGAAAAGGTAAAATTTTGCATTTTAACAAAAAACATCGAGTAGATTAATCTTGCTAAAGCATTAATCATAAGACAAAAGTTAAGAGTCTTGAATCCTCGTTATTAATCCAATTTACCCAGTTTTAATCTCTTTGTTCAAGCAAATTAAACCTATGCATGTCCTAATGTTTACAACCATTAGAAAATGTTAATAACACAAGATTAACAACGTGAAGACATATAAATCGAACCCAACGCTACCCAGAATCTATATTTTCACTTTTACCATGGCTCCCACAAACCTAGTTGTGGGAATTTAGTCAGTCATGCTTGCAAAGAAAAGTAAAGAATCAATGGTATTCATATGAAAAAGAAGAAGTTCTTACAATAGAAAACCACAACATTACTTTGAACTTCGTAGAATCCAAGCACCAATGGTGAAAATCCCAAGGAAGAAGACAAAGATATTGTTTTCCTCGTTGTTTCTCTCTCAAAAGTCGCTCAACAATACGTTAAAAAATTATCAGATATCGAATGCTAAAAATAACCCTAACACTGGGTATTTATATTAAGCTAGGAAATAAAGTTCCAAAAATAGATTCGGAATCCCGCTTTTGATCTTGACGGCTTGACCTGACGGTTCGTCAGGCTGGTGATGGGCCGTCACTCTAACCGTCGCTGCTATCCAGTGCACCAGCTCCAATTACTTGATCTTGATGACCTCTCTGGCGGTTCGTCACTCCTGTGATGGGCCGTCGCTCCAACCGTCGCCACTATCCAGTGGTTCTGTGCTTGCTGCTTCTTCCTGACGGCTTGGCTGACGGTCAGTCACAGGTGTGACGCCCCATCATGCCAACCCTCAGTCTTATCCAGTGGGAATGTTTTGAGCATTTTTCCTCCTTCTCTATCTTTGTCTACTTTTCCTGTAAATATAACACGAAAACCATCAAACACAACAACGGTTGCTTGAAAACTCGTGATTATTCTTAGTTAAAGGCGTCAAATATGTTGTAGAATTCTGGCACATCACTTGGCATCACCCTATAGCTGAAAAGTGACAAACTCCACCCCATGCTGACATACAATACCCAACTTGTGCAACCTCTCATGGCAATCCAAGATGAACTCATAGGCATCCTCCATGTTTGTACCCTGAAACATCGTAAGTTTCATCTTAAGGAACTTAGTCAGCATCTCATGCTCATTACCTGTATCACTAGGCCTAACATTGGCCTGAGGAGATCATTTATGCCCGAAGCTGCGTCCATCCTTGGTGTAGTAGTAACCGTTGGCTGAGTATCCAAGGCCTGATTCGCATAAGCTGCGGGTATGGCTCCAGCACCAACCAACCCACTCAGAATATCCCACGCCTGCCTGAAAGCTTTCGGTGTCATAGTAGAAAGGCTTGCACCCCCAACCGGTGCCGCCTCCTCCTGAGCTCCTCCATCCTCTACAACCACTTCTTCTACATCCTCAGCTAAATGATCCTGAGGCAGGGGAGGGGTTACCTCATGTGCAGCAGCAGCAGCTCGAGCTTCACCCCTGGCGGGTGTGGCTCCAGCTCGTCCCCTGCCCCTTCCCCTACCTCTACCGCAAACTGTCGGGCCCGCTGCTGGGACTGCTGGCCTTGATCCGTTATTCCTTGTAGTAACCATCTGCGGACAGAAGAGTAAACGAGGTTAGTTACCAATTTGTATCACCATCAGTGGCGGAGCCAGGATTTTTGTCAAGGGTGTTCATATTTTTAAGACAATGGGTGGGTGAGAAAATAAAGAAAATACTTTGCTAATTAGGTGATAATAAATACTTCTTCCTAGTAATAAACTGTGTCATTCTCGTATGACTCTTGATATGTTTATCAATCAATTTGTACTAAAAGAACCAAAAAAAAATCTCTTAATCTTTTGTGGCAATAAATACTAAAAAAAAAAATTAGCAATTGCCTCATCTACAGTTGTCAATAATATTGTGAACCCATATTGAAGAAGAAGAATGCTTACTAAGTGAAGTTGGTTGGTTGAGGCAGAGAAACCACAATTTCCACCCAATCTATCAACATAATCAATAGCTGAAAATTCCAAAAATCACCCTTCTTCCTGTTCATATCAACTCAATCAACTATCCAAAAAAGATATCAAAACAAAAACTTATAAAATATTAGTGAATAAACTAAAGAAGGTGAAGTAGGACAAATATGTTTAATGGTAATTTCATAGAAACATAGAATATATTCACTGGTAAGTGGTAATTACAATTGCACTCGACGACACTTCATCCCTTGAAATGTTTTTATAATACACTCATTAGAAACATCTTTAAATACTCTTTTCTCTACATAAGGCACTATGCAACCATCTAAAAATTCATCATCCATTCGATTTCGCAAGTCATTCTTGATAAACTTCATTGCCGAGAAAGCCCTTTCAACTGTTGCAGTGGCAACGGGTAGAAGCAAATCAAACTTTACTAGAAGAAATACAATAGAATAGTTTAAATGCTTCTTTGTCTCAACTAACTTTCTTGAAAGTTCCCCAAGTCCACCTAAATTGGAGAACCTTTTATCATTATCACGAACATCCATAATGTAATTAACAAGTTGATTCTCAAGATTCCTCAAGTTGAATCCATCAAAGTCATCAGGATATAATTCAGCCATTTTCACTATCTTCTTTATGTTAAAACTAGAAAATGAATCAATTGGATTCAAGCAAGTTATTCCATTGAGCAAATCACTTGTCACTTCATTGAAACGGTCATTAAGTTCTTGTAGCTGCCAATCAATAATTTTATAGAACACATTCACACGATAATGGTGCAAAGTAGTATAATCAACTACTTTACGTAGTGATCTCCCAGAGTTAGCATATGGAGCATCATAATTGGGTAATGAGATGTTATGCTTGATACAAAACGCATCTACCTTTTCCTTGAGTGAATCCCATCCAATATGTTTTTTTAAAAGAGGATCCCATTCATTATCTCTTAAAGCTTGCAACCTTTTCTTTGCCACCTTTACAAGAATCATGGCATTTGCAATATCCTGCTCCTTTTTCTGTAATGACACATTAAGATCATATGTGATTCCTAAAACATCAGTCATCAAATGCAACAAGAAAATAGTGTCAAATGTTTGACAACTTCTGAGAAATCCCGATGCACTAGCTCTTTCTTCCGAAGTACTTGCATTTTCAACAAGAGTATCAAGTACATCAACAATAGAGGCAAAGCTACTAATAAAGTTTCCAAATGACTTGTAGTGAGATCCCCAACGAGTATCACCTGCTTTAATAAGACCAAGTTCTTGATTCAAGACTCTACCCGTTTCTAGTTCACCCATATCCAATGCCTCTTGGAGTTTTTTTTTTGAGATTCTCGAAATTCATCCACACGTTTAAAAGAAGCTCCCAACACATTCAAAATATTTGAAATTAATAGTACAAGTTCTCCCACTTGAACACACTTTTTAGAAACCGCGACAAGAGTGAGTTGAAGTTGATGAGCAAAACAATGAACAAAATGAGCCGATCTACTTTCTTGTCTAATCAACGTTTTAAGACCGCCTAGTTCACCTTGCATATTGCTTGCCCCATCATAACATTGCCCACGTACATAAGATAAAGTCAAAGAATGATGAGCAAGTACATTCACAATTGCTTTCTTTAAAGACAAAGCACTAGTATCTTTAACATGAACAAGTCCAATAAATGCCTCCATCACAAATCCCTTTTTGTCAACATATCGTAAGCAAATAGCCATTTGTTCTTTGCGTGACACATCTCTAGATTCATCAACCAATAGAGCAAAGTAGTCACCATTTAGATCCTCTATTATAGCCTTAATTGTTTCAATCTTGCACGCAGTCACAATGTCTTTCTGGATATCATGAGAAGTCATTTTATTATTTTTTGGAGCTTTTCCTAACACATAAGGTTTAATTCATCACATCTAGCCGCATACCAGGAAAGAACTTCAAGAAAATTACCCTTGTTCAATGACGATTCACTCTCATCATGACCGCGAAGTGCCAAACCTTGATTCAAGAGAAGTCTTACTACATCGATTGAAGCATTTAAGCGAACCCAATATTCATGCTTACTTTTATCACTCAACTTGTAAAATGCAGCTTGAATGGATTGTTCTTCTTGCATTAGATATTCACACTTTCTTTTGGATTGATTATGAACGCTATTCGGTGGACCAATATGTGTAGCAAAGCTATCCTTTCTATGCCAATTCTTAAACCCTATAGTCGAAAACACATCTTCACCACCTTGATGAATGCTTCCACCTTGAAATAAATAACAAGGCAAACAATAAGCTGCATCTGCACTTATACTATATTCCAACCAATCAGGATATTCATCAAACCATGCCGAAACAAAACGATGTGGGGTTCCAAAAAAATCAGTTTGAGGGAACTGATGAGTCCGAGGTTGGCAAGGACGCTTTAGAATGTATGCCCTCCTTACCTCATCACAAATGTTTGGAAGATAACTCAAAATTGGAGGTCTCTCAGCCGGATCACTCTTTAGATCATTTACATCAAATTTTGTCTCGGGGAAGAGTGAAATGGTATTTCTATTTGGTCGACATTTTCATCTCGGCGTAGTTGATTTTGATTTTGAGATGCCGTACTTATTTTTGGTACTTTACGATAATATTTTTCCAAGCTCATTGAAACCCCAATCTGAAATAACAGTTAAAGCACATCACTCTCACACTCTGTCAAAAAAAATTTGAAACTAAGTTATCTTTTATCAAGAATTTTTGAAACTAAGTTATCTTTTATCAATTTTGTGAACAAGTGATCATTAATTATTTACTAAGAGAAACTAAACTATGAAATTACTCTGTCAAAGCAAAAAAATTGCACAAAAGTAATTTCAAAAAAAAAATTAAACTAAAAAAATTAAAGAATACCTTTTCTGCTCTTCACAAATCACACTGCAATGGTTGTTACGGAATAAATATAAAAATACCTCCGAACTTGTTAATTGCAGTGACAATAATGATGTAGAATACAAAAAAAGGGGCTTGAGTTTAACTAAATTTAGAAGGAGAAGCAAAGAGAAGGGTCAAGGGTAAAGGGTTTCTTAAGAAGGGAGAAAACAAAAGAGTAAAAAGAATTAGAAGTTTAGAATTGAAGGGTAATTGGGATTTGGGTAAAAGGTTTTATTTTAATTGACTTTTATCATTTTTTAATATAAAAGGACAAAAGAAAACTTTTGATTTTTCTAACTAATACAAAGTGAAATTTTCCTTTTTTGCATTAATTTAAACTGAAGCTGACTTTTTCTTTTTCTTTCTAACATCCAAAGAACCTTTTCAAATTCCCTTCAAGTGGAAAAATGTTTTTGTAAAAACACGGGATGCTGGGCTCGAACCCACGCACTGACGCCCACACATTGCAGACCCTTAGCCACTGAGCTATTATTCTTTTCTGTATCAAGGTTGTTCAACAATTAGTATATATCCCAAAAAATAAAATTTAACCTATATATTCGGAAAAAATTTCCGACGAAGGGTGTTCATCTGACCACCCTTGGGTGGCTGTAGCTCCGCCCCTGATCACCATATACCAATTGAAATCGAGTTATAGCACGAAGAAAAGAAGGAAGAGGTAGTTTTTCCTAAAGCCCTATAGCCTCTCGAAGAAAAGTACGGACGTCTCCGCAATGTTTCGCAAGACTCTACTAGACCTGTTTGGTACAACGAGATCACCTAGGCTCTGATACCATCCTTGTCACGAACCAACCCGTCGTGAGTGGCACCCACCCAATCCCCGGATGAGCGAACCAATAGAGTTTCACCCTTACCTAGACTAACAGCCTAAAATCAGCAAGCAAAAATGTAAACTAGCAATCAAGTAACCAAAACTAATCATTAATATAATCCTGCAGAAAATCTCAGCTAGGAACTGAAAGTCATTGTACCAAACATCAATACCAAATCTAGAGTACGGGGATGCAACCCCAAAAGATAAACTGAAATAGTTTTAAGTCCGAAACAATTGGACTGAAACTCTAAAGATAACCCAAGGTAGCTCGAATCAAGCAGCTCACCCTTGAAAGTTAGAAATCGTCGGTGCTAGATGCGAGGTCGCGTCTCAGTCGCTGGTAGATTTCATGTACTCACCAAAAGAAATACAAGTGTAGTATCAGTACACCACCACCGTGTACTGGTAGGATCATCAACGAATTCTCAAGTAAACAGTATATATTTTGTACAACAATATCAAGTAAGGAGTATGGCAAACATGCAACAATAATCACAGGCACATCTAACCTACAGATCTCTACCTATCTTGTTACCGCATGAATCCATCTCTTACAGTTCTAACCCACCAACATGTAACCATAACAATCCTTTCTGTCTAGCCCGGACCCACCCTGGAATCCCCTCTAGACCACACCAAAGGTAATTGTACAACCCGACCTAAACCAAGACCAACACAACAGTTATACAACAGTTTCCGGCCACTCAAGGACCATCAACGCTAGCACCTTTAACTAGATAACCCGGTCCACTCACAGAATCATTACCAAGTATTAAATCAGTAAAATAACCCGGTCCACTCACAGAATCAATATCAACCAATGCAATACAATAGTCAATGAAATAATGCAAGATGCAATAAAGTAAACTCGTACTAGGCGTGGTACCCGTGCCAACCAAATGATACACCCGTACTAGGCGTGGTACCCGTGCCAACCATGTGTTATACCCGTACCAGGCGTGGTACCCGAGCCAACCGAATGTCAACAACCATAGTCAATATATGAACACACACAACTTGTAAAACCAACAAGTAAACCGTTCAATCACAGACTGTAACCAGGAACCTAAACATTCCACATAATTTCCCTAAACAATGTAAGGCATACAATCACTTAGACATGAGTACATCACCATACACATTCACAGAAAATCATAAGCCATCATCTACCTCGAAATGTTCCAAGCTCTATTCGACCCGAGCTTTTCCGTGTTTTGAATTCCCCTCTCGTTCTTGGTCTAAAAACAATACATAATACATACCATTAACACATAAGGCCTGCACATTACCCGGATTATACCAAATCTCCAAACCTCAGGTCATCCATGATCATCCCACCCTTTTCTCGGGCTTTTCCACCGTTAATTCCCCTAGTTCTATTATTTTTATCTATTATTTTTACGGATAAAAATAGGAAAATTAAACAACCTATGATCATTTTAATGTACTTTATCAATGCCCAAGAACACACATGCTTGGAATCCTCTTCCTTCCCCGAATTTCACCATCCCTAGGTTATTCTAACATTTCCCCAATTTTCCTCCTAGCAATTCTACCGCATAGGAAACGTATTACCAATTTTTGAGAACGAAAGTCTTACCTTAGGAAAGATTTTTGACGGAAGAATGAAGAAAATTGCCTGGAAATTGCCCAGCCCTTCTCCAAAACAAACTTGTGAAAACTGAATGTTTTGAGAGTTGTTTCTGCATTAAAAAACCGTCGGCCCGCTATAGCGATCCCCGCTCTGCTATAGCGTCCCGCTATAGTGGTAGGCTACTGCTATAGCGGTCTCAAGTGGGTTAACCGCCCTTTGACCGCCGCTATAGCGGTAATTTCTACCGCTATAGCGGTGGCCGCTATCGCGCGTGACAGCGCTCGTCACGGACAGAAAGTCTGGAACTCTGCCAGTTTTGGCCATTTCACAACACACTTGTTTCCTCCGACGTTCCGAAATAACTCCTTCACGTCAAACGTGATTTCGGGAGTTCTACTTACTCAAATGTGATTACGAAAAGTCCCCCGGACTTCTTCATGTCTTGGCTACGTGGAAAACTAGCTCACTCCAAGACACCTAAATTCATTTTTACCCGAATTTCCCTAGACTCTACCTCGCTCCAAAACCGCCCGAGGCTAGCCTAGCCCAGAATTTCAAACTCCCAAACCCGGAGTTTTCTAACTCTAAAACTTGGCACGATGGAACTACCCGTAACGACGGACCCAGTCGTTACAGTTTGGCTAATAAATTTAAAAAGCACTTTTGAGCAGCAATTAATGTTTGGCCAAATTTCTTAAAAGTGCTTTTAAGTGTATTTTTCTCAAAAGTATTTTTCAAAAAAGTACTTTTAGTAAAAAAAATAGCTTCTGCTACTCACCAGAAACACTTATTTTCTCCCAAAAGCTTGGCCAAACATCTCATTTTTTTAAAATAAGCACTTTTGGAGAAAAATAAGCTTGGCCAAACAGGCTATTAGTCACCTTACTAAAAATAATTGTTAAATATTACTTAGTTGTCTACCTTACTAAATCAAGAAATCATTAATTAAAAATTTCTCATATTATCCTTGTAATTAAAATTTTTAAAAGTATTTACAGTTATTATAAAGTTTCAAAGAAATTTTTAAAGAATGAATTAGTAAAACTTTTTATTTATTTTAAATTTTGTAATATATGTTTATAAAAAAAATGATCAATTAATATAGGATGAAAGGAGTATAGTTTTGTGGAGAGGAGAAAATGTTCACAATGTCCCTTAAATTGATCCCTAATTTGACTGTGTGATAATTTGGAACAAAAAAGAAAAATGTATAAGATGGAACATTATAAGAGATGGAAAATTTCACCAATCGTAGGTAGATATCGGAATCGAATTTTTTAATATCGTAATTTTGATATTATAATATTTGATATATATTTTAAATTTTTTTAATATAAAATAAGGTATTTGATATTTATAAAAAATATTAAAATATTAAATATCAATACCCAAAGTATATAAATACATATACAATTTATATATATTAGTTTAGAGTACATGTTTTGCACGTGTTTCTCACTTCAATTAATAAATTATATACAAGAAAAATAAACATATTAAAAAATAGTAACTGACGTTACAATAAATATTATGACTATCTGTTTAATTTGATATATCAACTAGTGTTTGGTCAAACTATTTAAAAGTGTTTCTAATAGTCTGTTTGACCAAGGATTCTAAAATCAATTTATTTTAAAAAGGAGTATTTTTTTAGACAGTATTTTTTTAAAATACGGTTAAGAACGGGTGTTATAACTCCTACTTTTAATGTTCGTTATTCTTTTTCTCATTTATTCCTTGAATACTCAATCATTTGTTTCTCTATAAACAGAAAAATCATCTCCTTCTGTCAAATGCATTAGAGGTCGTGTTTCACGTTCTGTCGAGGTTGTTGTTCTAAGCTTCGGAGGAAGGTTTCTGCTCGATCCTTGAGTTCCGTTTTGGTTCACTGTTTTGATCGAGTTTGCTGCTGGATTTCAGTCACTCTTTTGATGTTCACATGAAGCTATACTCATTGGGTTTCTGTTGTTATTATATAAGATTTTAATATTCAAGGTCCATTCTTATCTTCTATTTTATTTTTATGTATATTATGATGTTAAAATATGATACCAGTTTATTAGATAGTATCAGTATTTGAAAACAGGGAAAGAAAATTACACACACAAGATCATAGAATTTTTTGGGATTTGAGCATAATGAATAATGATGGAACTATTCATCCAAGTTCATCAGGGAAGAAGGCAAGATTTGGAGAAGATACCATCATTGGCAATCTTGATACCAGTAATGCTTCTTTTAATTCACTATTTTCTACCAAATTTTCAGCTTCCTTTATCATTACCAGACCCTTAATTTATTTTGTATTGGGACAGAGATTCAAACTTGAAGTTCTTTTCATGTTTGAAAATTATTCTGCAATATTTCAATCACTCTCTAATAGTCATTTTGTCCAATCTTTCAAAATATGTCGATTTTAAAAAGTGTTTTATTAATAAATTTGAAAAGCATTTTTGCTACTATTATAACAATAATTTGTGCTTGGCCAAGGTTTCAAAAGTGCTTCTGAAAAATAATTTTTGCTTACACAGGAGTGTTTATAAACACTTTTGTTTGCTTCTGAAAAATATGTATTTGTATATTTGTGTTTACCTTCTTGGTATTTTTTTAAAGATAATTATGCTTCATAATTTTGCTATTTTGTTTATGAATGTCAAATAGAGTGATATGCAAAAGGAGGCATTAACTTTGAAGTTTTTTTTTTTTCAGATTTGATGAAATTTGAGTTAAATTTGGTCTAAATAAATTAGTAGATCTATATCATGATTTAGTGATTATTTTATTTTGCAAATAATCTCTGTATAGTAAGCTTGGCAGATTTGAATTTCTTTAAATGCGATGTGATACTCTCCGCAAAATATTAGAAGAGCACTTGGAAGAAAAAAAGTAAAGTCATGGAGAGCTATAAAAGAAGAACAAAGAAAGAATAAAAGGTACTTCCCTTACTTTTTTTCAGGGGAATTCTCATACCCCATCTCCAAATAAGTTTCTTTTGTTTTATAGGTTTACTGTATATTTTTGTGGAGTTGTTTTTAAGTTTATTCAAATTGTATTGCTGTATTTCTCATTTTTTAGAGAGCTAGGTTTTTATTTTCCATTTTCATCTTCATTTTGGTGTAGGTTATTGTGGCTAAACTTAAGACTGACATATAGTTTACGATGATGCAGTGCTTAAGAAAGTTGAAGCGATGGGAGAGTTGGGGCTTTAGAGATACACACCAATGAAGATAGTTTTATTTTCTTATTTGAATCAACTGTTAATATCAACTTATTCACTTTTGAATCAACTGTTAATGACAATATTTTGTTTCAATTAAAATTTTATCTTACAAATCAATTTGTCTGTGTTTATTTTCTTTCTATTCGTCGATATTACTAGCATCTATTTACTTCTATTGCCCCATAACCCCTGTGCAATTGATATTTGTAGAAATACTCATTATTAGTTTATTCCCTACTCTCAATATTGTAATTAGTAACATTTTTTAGTGATGTAGGAATGTGAAAAGAATTATTTTGGAAGGAGTGAATTTGAAAAAAGAATAGACACACAAGGTATCGTGGAGCTTGTGCCTGACTTTGTTGTATGTGAAGAAAGGAAGCCATTGTCACCAGAGACAGCTCAAATACAACGCTTGCTTGGAATCAAGATAGCTACTTTCCAGCTCAACTTAAAGTGCTTTTTACTTCATCTCAAGAATACTACTTAGTCATCAGTTTTGACAATATCAACTTTGGCATTAATTTAAACCTCAGAATGTGTGCAATGTATTTGAATTATTTGATTGTTCAATGTAACAGATTTTATGTAAAAAAATTTACTATAGTATATTGTGACAATTTTATATTTTGTTCTCTAACATTCTTTGATGGTTTACCTTATGTAAAATATGTATTTGCGATTTCAAAAAAAAAAAAAACACATGAGGAAGATGAATAAGAAGAAGTTGGAGAAGAAATTTCTCGAAGAGAGGACTATCAAAATTTATTGTAGAAATAAGTTTTACTTTTTGCTTTGAGCCTTAGAGCCTAATTGGATTGACTTATGTTAAGTGTTTTTAAGCTAAAATAGTTCTTAAACACTTTTATAGTGTTTGGGTAAATTAAAAAGTGTTTTTAAGTATTATTTTTTAAGCCAAAAAAAAAAGAGTCAAAAATCATAAATTAAAATTTCTAACTTATAGCTTTTGACTTATAAGTCAAAAGCTATAAACCCATCCAAATATGCTCTTAGTTATGAAGTTTAAGACTGTCTTTTATATATCTCATGAGTCATGTTTTTGGACTTTTTTTACCCATAACGTTAGGTATAGAAGTTACAATGAAAGGAAAAGAGCTTATGAGAAAATTCAGCTATGAAATATATAACGAAAGAGTAATTAGAATGCAAAGAAGGAGTAAGGTAAGTAATTCATTAAGCCCGAAAGGGTAATTAATATTGGCTTTATTTAACTACATAAAGCATAAATCCCTATTCAGGGTCGTTTAGTTGTCAAAACATTTTAACTTGTTAAATATGTGTTTATTTATTTATTCTTAACTCAACTCTCTATAGACCTAAGAGCAGCATCTTTTTTATTAATTATATTATATTTCAAATATCAAGACACTTTTTTATCCTTGCAAATGAAATTAATGGTCCAATTACTGATTACCTTTGATCAATCAAAAGTAAAAATTTGCTTTCTATTAATTTGAGAAGTAAAAATAGGCATGTATTTATATAGAATATATTATTGGTCTTTAAGGTTATTACCAAAAAAATGAGTAAATCATGCTCAAATAACAAATTAGATTCATCCTTTATTTTATTATATATTACTCCTAAACATGAATGGATTGTTTGTAGAAGTCAAACTCATACCTCAAATAGAAATTCAAGATTGAACAATGTTACATGAAAAAATTTACTTTTCCTTTCTCAAAAAATTATTTTAAAAAAATATCATTTTATAAATTTATCAAGGATGTGTTTTGTACCTGCGCGAAGCACGAGTGATTTCACTAATATAATGATACTTTTGAGATGCATTCATGAATTTATACATTAGATGTAAAATATTTGCAACAAAACAAACTTGTCAACATGACTATCGAAAAGTTGAATTTCTTCATGACGACTTTGAATAAAGGGATTGAGACAACGAAATTTACTGAGGTGCTTGATAGCCTAGAGGTGTTACTGCTTGTATCCCTGTACTAATTGTTACTTGTATCCCTGTGCAAGTTGCTCTTTATCAGTTATTAATTTTGGATTTAACTTTAAAAAATATGCTGATGTATTGCGCTAAACTAACCATAAACTGAAGATCTTCAAAAAATAAAACTTACCATGGGAAGATATCATTTTTATATCAACGCTACCCCAAGATATCTTCCTAGTTGGACCTTCAACTTGGACAACTGGAATAACTCCACTGAAATTTTTGAGGAAGTCACACAAATTTTTTTAGAAAAATGAGAAACAAAACTTGATTTAATTTTCAGTGAAAGAATATGCAACATTAATACTATCTTCTATATATCGCCATAATCGCTAACATATCATTTAATTTGCTATTTCATTCTCTCAAAATAATTGATTGAGAAGACTGAAATAAGTAAAAGCAACCACTAATGTTAGGCTCGTTACCTTCATCTAAATTACTACTTTGATAAAATCGAATGCACTAATGCATGTTATTACAAAGAAGCAAAAATTCAGGAAAAAGAAGAAATTACCAGTTTATGAAGGCTCATTTCAAGTAATAGATTCGAATTAAAGTAAATCTTAAACATAAGCTAGAATTGGGTTATTATATATTGTGCTAAATTGAAAATCACTTTAACAATAGATTATGTTGAGTTGGATCAAAATTAGCCCAATATGAAATTATTTTGTGCCCAACTCAAAATAAATTGGGAGTTAAATGGGCATCAATTTTTGGGTCATATTTGATACCCCTAGTAATTCATGTTGAACACCTAAACTCAAATCAATATGTGCCTATAGGTACCTAACTAAAAATTGCATTCGTTTTCTTTTGTTTTATTTTTGAGAATTAGATGGTATGTCTTTGGGTGAAATTTATTCTTGTTAAGTCCATGTCAACTGGATTTTAACATATTCACGGGCCCAACATAAGTGAGTCTCACTCTTTGTGACGTGTTAGCTCTTTATGTCTAATAATCACATATTTAATTAGATTTAGGTGTTCAATAAGTATAATTCTTAGTATAAGTGTTTAAATAAAAAATTGAGGCAATTTTAAGTGACCACATAAGTATCTAGCCTTATTTCTTTGACTTTAAAAATAATAAAGATGAATTTACAAAGTCTTATTATTTAAAGTTTTCCTCCTAGCAAAATCACTACAAGAAAAAAAGAAATCAACGTTAGTAATAGAAGAATAAAAAACTTTAAGATAAATCAAATTTACTAATCAGGGGTGGCTCAAAGGTGAACCTAGTAAAGCGTATGCTTTAGGCCTCAAAAAAAATTAAATAATAAATTTTATGATCTATTTTCACTTAAAACAATATTGAAGATTCTAAAAAAACAAGTTCAAATCTTATATAAGAAAAAAAAACTATCTATCTTTACCGAAAATATTTTAGAACTTCGAATTAAATAAATCAAATCTTTAATTAATAAATAAAAATTTTACAACAACATCCAATGTAATGTATTGTTAACACATTACTAACATCTTATTAAGTAGAATTAGTCTTTAGTTTTATATTGTTATGGGGTTAATTAAAGACTTTATGTCAACTATATGAAAATAAAAAAGATAATATTAAATTATTATTATTTTGTGTGTATTTGTATATATTTAAAGCTTCTTATTAAAAGCTTGCTTTAGGCCACTAATTTTATTGAGACGTCTTGAATCATGAAAGAAATTGTTGGTTAGACTTACAAACAATCTAGGGAAGTGTTCTTTCCTAGCTCCTTAGACAAGGTCCAACAAACATCTTCCATCCGTGCTTTCAACTATATAGCATACAAAAGTTGTTTTACTATTTTTTTTTAGGTTGATTTATCAAAAATGTTCAATTTATGTTTAAACAAACTAGCAAGAAGACTGACGTTTGAAGGAAAACTTACCCGATTCTTTATTTCTTCATTATTGTCAGTGCCTGTATTTGCTCTAATGTCAACTAGAGGTCCTTGGATCCACTGTGTTTATGAGGTATAACCGACTGTACCCATATAACAGAGTTGTCGTCATCCTTGCCTTCTTTGTCTTACACTTGATCAACTGCAAGTTGTTGCTCATTTGTTTTCCTGGGCTTCAATGACAAAGTTGTATTACTATCGTTCAGTTTATCAACATTAAAGTAAACAACATATATAGTCACAAATCGTGGAGCTGCCAAAGAGTAAAGGTCGTAAAATATGTTTAACTTGATTATTAATTAATAAGTAAATGAGAATTGTGCAATACTGAAATTACCTTCATTAACATCAATGAAGTGCCTTTCAAACTGAAAATCCAAAAATCTCATCTTCACAATGTTAAGATACACTACAAATTCCATCGAAATAGGGCAGGTGGTGATCATGTATTCATGTGTAATGTCCCTGCCATGGGATCATTCAATGATTTAGGTCCTCTAATGTGAAGTAACCTATATTGGAACCAAAAAAATGTTAGTGTTAGTTTGTTTGCTTGTCATCCTTCAAATTACATTTTACTTTCTCTCTTGTTTGCTATCAAGTTTCTATAAAATTTATTGTTCCAATGGGAGAAATCCCATTTAGGGCACACGATAAATAATATACTCCCTTCATTTTATTTTGTTTGACCTACTTTTTTTTTTTTTAATTCGTTTTAAAAAAAATGATCATTTTTCATTTTACCAACTCTTTAATTCTGTTTTTTTATCTGACATATTTAATATCACAAAATAAAAAGATATTTTGATATATTTGATATATTTTTAATATAAAATTACGAAATTTAAAAATCTTTATTATTTTCTTTAACTCCATGCCAAGTCAAAGTGGGCAAAATAAATTAAAACGAATGGAGTATAAAAAATTACGTACCCTCCTTGAGGTGGAGGAGCCTATTGTAGAGTCTGAGCGAGAGGCTCAGGTGGTGAAATGCGGGAATGAATTAAAATATGTCCTAGCGGTGGCGCAACTGACACTGGCAACGGTGATTGCATTGGAATGCCTTCAACAAAAGAAAATTTTTATTTGCACTAAATTAATAATGAAAAAGCAGTAATAAGAAATATAATTTCTGATAAAGCAATTATAGTAATATTTATTGTAATTTACTCATAAGAAACATATATTAAGTAATCAGGCAATAAAGCTTAAACTAGTCTCTCATTTAACAGACAACTATATATAGAAAAATATGCATACATGAAAGAGTCCAGGTTAGTAATCATTCTTCACACTAAGCACAACTCATACCTTAAGAAAACGAACGAGAGATTACCGATGAAGGGTTTCTCCCTTTTCCTTTGTAGGGACGATGAGGGGTTTCACTCAGCCCGCTTAATTTTTACTGGGCCATAAACTGTATTGGGCAAAATTTAGGAGACAGGACAAAAATAACATCTCGATTGAAACAATTGATATCAAATGACCCAGACAATTTAAATGTCATATTATAGCCATTTCATTACTCCTCTAATTCTATTCTTTTTTTTTACGGCTTTACTTTTTTTTTTTTGTTTCACAACTTCTTTTTGCTTTCTTTTCGTGCAGCTTTTGTTGACTTTTCTTCCTTTTTACCTTTTTATTACTTTTTAAATTATATAAAGTGTATAAAATATTTTACTGCTTTATTTTTTCATTGCTTTTTTTGCTGCTTTTCTTTTAAAATCTTCTTTTGCTTTTTTTTAAAAAAAAATAAATAATCAAATATAAAAAAGTATATATTTTTTATTTTTTTTTGAAAAAGGTATATATTAATACGATACAATACATATTGATACATATACATATTTGTGTATTCTAAAATATTGATACAAATTCATATTTATATACAATACAATACATATTTTATACATATTGATACAATGCAGTACATATATACAATCTGATACATATTGATATAATACAATACATATCTGATACATATATACATATTCTATACAACAATAATACAATTTTTATACGCATCATATACAGATACATATTTTATATAACAATAATACAGTTTTTATACACATTGTTTACAAATACATATTCTATACAATAATTTTATAGTTTTTATACACATTCTATACAACCTTTAGCTGTAATATTATTCATATACATATTTTATACAATAATTATATATTTTTTGTACACATCCTATACAATTTCTATATATATATCTTATACAAATACATATTATATACAATTGTATTTAATTATCTTTTTTTTTAAAAAAAAAAGAAAAGTAAATTTTTTTAGCAAAAAAGCAGTGAAATTTTAAAAAAATATAGAGACAAAAAAGTGAATATTTTAAAAAATAATGGAAAAGAAATTCGTTTTTGAAAAGAAAATGTCAAAAAGTAAAGTACAATACTAAGAGAATGACAAAAGGATAAGGACTATATTCAATTTGGGCTAATTAAATGTGATGACTATTAAATGGAAATAAAATGACCGAAGTTACATAATCTGTCTAATAGGTTAAACTTAGGCTATTTATTTTGAAAAGTGTCAGCCCATGTCTTTTTCTCCAAAATTTAACTATATTGAGCAAGATTTAATTTAGCCCGCTCAATTTTACTAAATTATTTAAAATTTATTTGAGTATGTAATTAAATTTTTTTTCTCATATTACAATTATAAGAAACATATCAAATTGAAAATGTATTTTAAAATTATTTAAATATAATTTTTCATAGGTCAATCTGGATTATATATCAACTTACTTTTAAAATGGGTTGAACTAAATGGGTTAAAATAAGGGGAAAAGGCATAAGTACCCCCTTGAACTATGACCAAAATTTCAGGGCATTCAATCTTTATGGGGGTCCTATTACACCCCCCTCCCCCGAATTATTTTAAAGTGTAATAAATACACTCTTAAATGCTGATGTGGCACAGAGAGTATGCTCACTCTCTTGCCAGCAAGTGAGACGCGAACTATATGAAAAAAAGTTGATCAATATTTGACACTTGTCCTTTTTTAATTGAATATATTACAATTCATTAATACACATAATTATTAATATTTTCTTTTCTTTCTTTGTGAAATATTTATTTTACTCCTCACTTTTAACCTTTTTTTTTCTTTTTTTCTCTTTCATTAATTTCTTATTTTTTCACTTTAAATTAATTTGAAAAAGTTACGTGGATTTTTTTAAAAGAATAATTAAAAATTAATAAATTAAAGTGTCATTTACTTTTAAAGTTTGAATTTTTGTTTTGATTTCCTTCACTTTTTTTGGTATTCATTCAAAATTAACTTATTTTAAATACAAAGCGTTGTAATTAAATTTGAAATCAAATCCAATGGTAAGGCAAAGAAAATAAAAAGAATAAATAAAAGCAATAGAAAAAACAAAAAAACATTGAAAGAAGGTAAAAAAAAATAATTTTTTTTTGTGTATTTGAGAAAATTTTAAATACAAAGCAAAAAAATAAAATAAAAATTATGTTTATTAACTTATTTTAAATACAGAGCAAAGAAAATAAGAAGAAAAAACTAAAAAGTCAAAAAATAATATTTATACACGTGGCGGTGCGTGTATATCACTACATCTAATAGAATTGAGTTTTGGCGTCATGTCAGCACGTAAGGTGCAGAGAAATACAGAAAAAAATTAGTTTAAGGGGGTAATGGGACCCTCGTAAAGATAGAGTGGGTCGTTGAAATTTCGATCATAGTTCAAGGAGATATTTATGCATTATCTCTTAAAATGAGTCTAGTTAATAAAACAAGCGGGTTATTAACAAACGGGTTGAAGGGGTTATGATGTTATGGGTTGATCTTGACACCCCCTAGTTGTACCGTTTGTGATAAAAATGGTTCTAACAGTGAAAAAGAAATGTTTCAACTTTAGACTATTGAATTTGAAATATACCCTAGGCTGATTCTATATTGAAGAAATGAAGTTCATGTATCATTAAACAAATTTCTTTTTGATCTCACTTTATAAAATTATTAAAAAATAATATCCACTTCAGAATATCGCTAGACAATATTTTTATTGTCCATCATACATAAGTTATGGACATAATTTAATTTTGCCTATAAGACAAAAAATTATAATATTTCAAGATAGTGAATCTACTCAATTGACCACAAATTGTGTCTTATAGATAAAAGGTAGAATGTATATTTGATGGGCAATATACATAAGTTTTAGCTTTTGCTTATGAGGCAGACACTCGTAATCTTTCAAGATAGTCAACCTACTTTAGCTAGTATAACTAGTATCTTACACTAATTATGTATATATTGAATATACACGAACGATGACTACCATCTAAAATGTTAAAGATTCTTTCAATAAAAGTGATTCCTAAACACTCGAACCTTAGGTTGCGGACGAATCCGGGATGACAAAATTACCAATAAAAATGCGACCCTTCTAAAAACTATTATTCAATCTTCTAGTTTAAAATATTTATACAATGTATATCCCGTATAGGTAGTGCATTATATATATATTATATATATATAACTAAAGTATATAGGTAGTGTATACTTGTCGAATAGTATAAAAATTACGAAATTTAACTTTAATAACATCACTTTAATTTCTTTATTAGTTGTTAAGTCGGAGGTTGCTTCTCATTCAATAAAGAAATTCAACTTTAGTGATATAGTTCATTATATATCAAGTTTGTTGATGGTTCATTCTTTCTAACTCTAAAGAAACGTGTGGTCATTAAAAAAAGTCACTCTTTTGCGATGTTGAATTTTAAAAATACGTTTTATAAGAAAAGAAAATTTGCGTATATCAGACACCACTTTATAGAACTACTATGAATATATCATTGTAATTGTATTATAAAATATCAAAATCAGACTCTATCAATAATTGAGAGAAATCAAAAATATTATTATCCCCCAAAAGAAAATACGGAAAAAAAAGAGAAAGAAATTTATTTTTCTAGTTTTTCTTAATAATAAAATGATAACATCCTTTGGTATTCCGTAAAAAAATATTTTTTCTTATTTTGGCATAGGCAGAGTGCATTTGTTTTGTTACTTGTATATTGCACAAAGATACCTTGAAATTAGATTTATCCTAATTGCAAAGACTTTTCTGATAATTTGTCTAAAATTATGAAAACAAACCTGATTCTAAGGATCCATTTGGTCATAAAAATCATTCACTTTTTTTAATTTTTTTATTTATTAAAAAAATAGTATTTGACCAGGAAAATTTCAATTCCAACTTGAAGTTATATTTGAATTTTGAAAAACAACCTATAATTTATTTTTAACTCACTTTTTACTTTTAAAATTATACTAGTTTAGTATACGTACTTTTCATGTACATATTACATCAATCAATTTAAAAGATATTATTATTTTTTGCTTATCATAATTTTTTAAATTTAAATAAATATAAAATATTCATGAGAACTCCATTTTTACATACTTCTAAAACACCATCAAGCATAGTCGTATATTTTATACCATGTTGGTTATATAAAAACATAGATGCATGTAAAATTTGCTATATGCAGAAAGCCAAAAATTAAAATAATGACAAGCAATTGAAAATTTGATCTAAAATAAAAGATACCATGAGAACTTACCTCTTTTTAATTCTTTCCTTTTACAATATTTGAAGCTGTAATTTGACTAAAAAAAATTAAAAAAATAATAATAACAAAAATATCAATGATTAAATTTTGTGTGGGATACATGAAACACATACAAAAATGATAATTTTAAAAAATTATAGATCTCATGAAAAAATAAATACTTGTCCTGATAATGTGTTATAAAATAGTAAAATAAAAGAAAAAATATTTATAGAGAAAGATAGAGAGAAGAGAGAAAATCTTATTTACCATATATTATAGAATTTCTTAATTATTAATTCTCTTAATACCTTTTATCATATATTTATCTCTTACATATATTTTAGGAAACTTTAATTTTAAATATTATAAAGATTAATTAATTAATAATTTGAGAAGAAAAAGTGAAAAAATAACTTTGTTTATTGTGGAGTCTTTTCATGAAGGGCAAAAAGTTCAATCAACATTTATAAAAATCTTCACACTTATAATATAGAAATATAGATATAGATTATTATAAGGATAAACTAGGCTAAACAGCCTACTATTACTTAGGGCTCGTTTGATCATGTGAGATGAAATCATGATTTGAAATCATTATATGAACTCATATGAGATGAAGTTGAAATTTTGTTTAGACATACAATTTGAATTTCTTAAGTTGTATTTTTTCTCATAAACCTAAAAACCTTATAAGTTGCGAAAACTATCAAAAATTTCTCAATTCTTATACAATTTTACCAAATGAGCAAAAGTTCATAACAAAGTATAATACAACATCACAAAGTTATTCTAAAAAATTACAACATTTATTGATCAAACTTTAGCTCAATAAAAAGTAAAATTGGACATGATTTGTAGTGTACTACTCTTTAATATAATCCTCCTACATAGTACGGACAATCTCCTCATGTTGAACATGCATTTCTCGATCAGATGATCGAGAAGACGAACCAACTTTGTTACTTTGAGACGTTTGTTGGTCAATATTATTAGCAACTATATCATCATGTTCATATTCGTGAATATTTGATCTCTCCTTTGGTATTCTCGCGAAAAATCATCAATTACAAGGCCCAATATAAATGCTTGCAAAAGTTGGTACAAGTAATACCAACTTACAACTTTTATTTACACTCAAAATAAATGATTGATGAATATGATTGGTAGATATAAATATATTCGCACTATTTTTTTAGATAAAATTTAGATTTTTTTTCATGTAGACGGAAAAAAAGAACATACTAGTACTAATTTTTAGATTTAGTCAGAAAAAAGTATTATGTAAACATTAAATTAAATTTAGCGATTTTTTTCTACAAAATATAAATTTATGGATCAAGTTTTGTATATAAAAAAATTAAAATCATGATATCATATTTCAAATCATTTTTTTTTGAGAATTTGAAATTTCATCTCATGATTTGAAATTATGAGATGAAAACATGTCCAAACACTAATTTCATCTCATAATTTCAAATCACAAGATGAAATCACATGTCCAAACGCTAGCTTAGTTTCAGCCACACCACCTACATTTTTAAATCAAACACCTACTACCCCCGTACTATTGAAATCCTACACAAAAAATTAACATCTTTAGGACACATTTAGTATGATGGATAAGAGAGGATAATTTTGAGATAACTTATTTCAAGATTAATAATTGAGATAATGCATAAGTAGCATTCTAAACTATAGGCGAAATTCAAGCGATACACCTTAACTATACAAGAGTCTTATTACCCTCCTAAACTATTTTAAAGTATAATAAATACACCTTTTAGTGTTGAGATGGCACAGAGAGTGTGCTCACTTTCTTGAAAGCAAGTGAGAGGCAAAAACATAAAAAAAATCTAATCATATTGGACACGTATCCTTTTTTAATTGAACTTCTTTCAATTAGTTGGTACACATAATTATTACCATTAAAACTTATACATATTTATTATTTTCCTTTCTTTCTTTGTAAAATTTATTTTTCTCTCCTCACTTTTATTTTCTATTATTCTTTCATTAATTTCTTGTCTTTTCACTTTTACTTAATTTGAAAAAATACGTATATATTTTTTTAAAAATAATAATTCTTTTAAAAAGTGACCTTTATTTTTTGTATTTTTTAAAGCTTAATTTTCTTTATTTTTTTGGTATTCGTTAAAAATTAACATATTTAATTATAAAGCATTTGAAATTAAATCCAAAGAAAAGAGAAAGAAAATAAAAGGAATAAATAAAAGCAATAGAAAAAAATGAAAGAAGGTGAAAAAAATAAAAATACGTGTATTTGAGCAAAGTTTAAATACAAGGCAAATAAAAATATAAAAAATACATTCTTTTAGAAAATTTTAAATACAAGATTTTTTTTTTAATGTGTATTGACTTAATTTAAATACAAGGCAAAGAAAATAAGAAGAAAAAAATATTTAAAAAACAAAAAAAATTGAACAAAAACCCATTTATACACGTGGTAGCGCGTGTATATCACCATAACTAATTGAATTGGGTTATGACTCCACGTCAGCATATAAGGTGCAAAAAAATACAGAAAAAAAAGTTAAGGGGGCTAATAGGACCCCCGTATAGTAAGGTGTGTCGTTGAAATTTCACCTATAGTTTAGGGTGGTACTTATGCATTATCTCTTAATAATTAGTACTGGATAAGTTATTCTTGTCTCTGCATTGAATAATGATCCTGAAATAACTTATCCCAAGATAAAATAGTTAAAATAACAAAGATACTCTCCTTAAACCCTTTTATAAAAAGAGAAATAAGATGGAGGGTATTTTTATAAACAAATAACTTATTCTTAAAAATTATGCAATTCATATTATTTTTAATACAATAAACAAACAGTCCACAAAAAAATAATACTGAAATAACTAATTTCATCATAACTTGTCTTCAAACCACCCCTTTAGTGTTCAGTTAACTTTTCTTATTTTCTTCATTTTCTACTTCAATATATGGACAAAGTTGCCCTTATTCAATAAATAAATAAAAAATCACTCACTAAAGTGATCATTTTAATCAGTGTTTTAAAAAACAGTTTTAAAACTTTCTCGAGGCAGGACACTGACAAAACGGTTTGAGGCTCACGTGTGAGGCTTGTTATACCCCATTTTAACCGAGGTCGAAACGGTGTACAACATATTGAAAACTTCTAAATTAATTAAAAGGAAGTCGCCACCTAATTAGACTTACGGTGAATTAGGACACCTATAATTAACTATGTGATTAAAGAAAATAAAGACTTCATTTTTAAGGTCTACTAAACTTAAGATTCTAAGTAAGGATTCTAACTATTCTAAAGAGAAGGTATTAAGCACTCTTTAAAATCCACGAAATTACGGTTAACCGACTAAACTTAGGTTAATCTAATTAAAATCAACAAATTAAAATAATCAAATTTTAGACTCAAAGAAATCTTGAAAGATGTTGGCACTTCAAAGTTTTTCAAAAGTTATATATCTACTTAATTCTTATAAGGGGAAAAGTTTAGTCATCTTAATCAAATTTTGCCACAACTAATTAGCTAACTTGACCTAGTTTTTTTAAAAATAAATAACAAGTAAATTATCTAAAGTACTTCCTACTTGTTTTTGAGAAAATATACAAATAACACCTTAAATGTGATAAGAAGAAATAACTTGTGAAAATTCTTTAAAGAATGAAAATATAAGAAAATTAAATAAATGATTTTAATAATAGTGAAGGCAAAGGTGTGTAGAAAATAATTTTATTTATAGTTTAAAAAAAAAAAGGCATCGGACAAAATAACTAATGGTTAAATATCAATTAAGTTGACCAAAAATATCTAAAGGTTATGCAATTTAACTAATATAATTGTAAAAAAAATAAATAAATTACTAAACAACACTTTCTCTTAAAAATATAGGCCTACATTTGATAAAATAGAGACTTGAAAGATATCTTATTAAAATGTTTCTTAAAACAAATAAAAGAGAACTCTCATAACGAAAATATTAATGTCTTTTATGAAGACGCATTTTTTTGACCCTTTTGAAAGTTATTTTGTTCTTCAAAAATCTATGCTTTAAGTACCAGGAAGAACTACATTTTTTCAACAAAATGTGCAATTTTGAGCTTTACAAAAGGGTATATTTCTACCTTAGAATTTACATCTTTTTGAGACAAAAATCTGCACTTTTTTAACTTGTTCAAAAACTACATTTTTGCTCTAAAAAATCTGCACTTGTACATCTTTTTGAGACCAAAAATCTGCACTTTTTAAACTTGTTTAAAACTACATTTTTTGCTCTAAAAAATCTGCACTTGTACATCTTTTTGAGACCAAAAACCTGCACTTTTTAAACTTGTTTAAAACTACATTTTTTTGCTCTAAAAATCTGCACTTGTACACCCAAGAAATCTTTGTTTTAGGCCTTTAAAACAACTATAATTTACCTATAAAAAATCTGCATTTTTAACCTTTGTAAAACTGTTTTTTTTAGCCAAAAATCTGCACGTTTGAACTCGTTTAGAACTGCATTTTTACCTTAAGAAAAACTGCATTTTTTACACTAAAATAACCTTCGTTTTAAGTCCTTAAAGGAGCAAAGTAGTCTAACACTCTTTTATTTGTCTTGCAAAGCTACGAGGAAAAGAAAAGCTATAAGTAGACTCGATTCTAGTACTTCAAAGTTTTATAGACACGCACATATATAAGGAGAAGAGATAACTACGAGCTTCCATTATCATATATAACAAATTACCCTTTCTAAGGTTCAAGTATTCTAGGCCTAATCTTTAGCGATGAAACCAAAAGAAATTGGAATAAGAGTTAGAATAATTAATTAAGCATAACAAAATTCAAAAAAAAACCAATAACAAGTAGAGTAAAGAGAAAATGAAAGAGGTATCTCCCCGCTCTCATTTTTGCTAAGGAGAGATGGATGAAGATAGATGTGATATTCCAAGTCCTTCTCTTCTTCCTCTATTCTTTGTTCGGACACAGAATGAGAAGACAAGCGATATGCTTGGTAGGTAAATGCAAGTTCACTTTATCTACGATATCGTGGAGTCTCATTCGAGACTCCTCGTAACCCCAGCAAGTCATGCGAAAGAAATAGAAAAGAGAAAAATTAGAAAGGTGCATATGATTATATAATAGATAAGAAAGGCAAATAAATAAACAAGATGAAGTAAAACGTCTTCCGTGTGCAGCACATGTATAGGACCAAACTCAACAAATTAAATGCTTTATATGTCATACTTACTACTGAACAAAACAAATCCTCAAGCAAAACAATACCATTCACCAACTAAACCGTTTCTTTTCATTTTTTTATCTTAGAACGGTAATGAATTTTACACCAAACGAATACCATGTTTCAAGATTGTATACGGAACTAAACCAAAAAAGCTATGTTTTTTCGAATACTTGATCCATAGTTCATGATACTTAGGCAAAAAGAAACTTTAAAGAAAACTTCAATTATAATTCCGAAAATAGAGCATTAGTTCATTTCTTACGACACATTAGGATAAGTAACAAAAATCGCATCTAATGTAAATAAACAGAGAAGAAGAAAACAAATTACACCAAGTCACGCTAGATCAACATTTGTGTCTTGTTCTTACTAGAAAGTATACTAGAACTTGAATTCATACTCCAAGTTTACGGGCAAAAGTATTATTATTTAGAACATAACCTTTTATTTAAACTCTTAAGCGAGTGATAAATTTGAAACCAAAATTTGAGCATACACTAAAACATCCAAGAGGTTGGCAGTGAACTAGTTCCTAATAGCACAACTTTTAAAAGGGAAAAGAGAGTACTGATGCATGCTTTCAAGTTAAAAAAAAGAGATTGGAATAGTTTGGCACACATAGTCATCTTCTTGAAAATCAAATAACCTTCCGAGGCAACTGTTGAATCAAATCTTATTTATTTTAAAGGCAGAATATTACATCTCTTTCACACGATATATCAAGATAAGTAAAAAAAAAAATCAGCACTTATTTCTTTAAAAAAAAACTCCAAGCGACATTAAAACGGCAGTGTTTCTGGTATCATAGCGATTTCCATAGACGTGGCTCTTAAATAAACTAACTCGATTTATACTTAAAACTATTATATTAAAAAGAAAGGGTTCTTATAGCAGATTCTGAATACCTGCTAAGAAAATGGAAAATTACATTTATTTATTTTTGCTTTCATAGAAAAACAAAACACAAAGCAGCAACTTTTAACTAAAAAAAAAAAGAAAGTCGTAAAGTAACTATCACAAACATATACCTAAACATCATTGACATCTTAAAGAGAGAATAACAACAAAAGAATATTAACGGAACTCCTAATTCGTATCAGTCATTAAGGACAAATAACGCCACTAACTTCACACGTTTAAATGATTTAAATGTCACTTTGCCATAGACTTCTTAACCCGACATTATTCTCATCACCAAGCTAATTTTCACCTCATAATAGACAAATCACAGATTTCAAACATCTAACAGAAAGGCTAAACCAAGAAGAGAAACATCTATACAACTACATTATAAGCCTAAGAGATTGAGAAAATAAATATATAGACGATATGGCTACTGACCTTGTATGGGGCAGCGGACTGGAGCGTTCTTGACCACGAATCCACACTCGAAACTCGATGAAACAAGAGCTTGAATACGCGCCCAGAAATCAGAACCAAAGGGAGATGAAAGGGGTTGATATTTGTGAAACGAGAAGCTTTTTGCTATGTATTTCTTGGTTGTTAACTGATGATCCTCAACGCCTCTTCAAACCTTGGTATTTATAGGGGGTGAAGGTAGGGTTTATGGGGGCTTTTTGGGCGGGATTTTGAGTGAGGTTCGAATTTGAACCTTGAAGCTTCACGTGATTTCGCAGGTTGATTCAGAAAAAGAGAGCAAACGAGATAAAACTTGCCTAAAACTCGCTTGAGAGAAAAGTAACCAAGCAAAAGAGAATACCTCATATGCTTGTTAAAGATTTTGAAGATATCTTGGTCAATTTCTCGAGATTTCTTAATGATCCTCCATAAATGAATGCTCGAAATGGCCTTACAAGTCTCTGGCACGCAAGGAATGGAGGTTGTTGTCTTCCTCAAAGTGGAGAAGAAGCCAAAATTGGCTTTCTGCCATTGCAGACCAAGAGAGAGAGAACGACGAGGGAGAGGGACAGCATTAGCAAAAGCGGCTGATGCAAAAACTCACCATATTTTTTAGGGTTTCAAGGGGTACATTAGGTATTTTAGGTAGATTAAGTGGGGGTAAAATAGGTAGTTCAGCATAAATGGGGTGAGTTGGATTTGGGATGAGTTTGACCAACCAATAAAAAAGCGACACGTGGCGGAGAAGAGGCTAGGTGTGTGGAAGAGTGTGGGAAGAGTGTGGGAGGAGTGTTGGAAGAGTGTGGGAGGAGTGTTGGGCGCTTACGTGGCGCTTACGTGGCATCCACGTGGATTAAACGTATTCCATTAACTAAATTATTTATGATTATAAAAATATTAGGCACAATCAATATCGTAGGAATTACGATAACGTTTATAAAAGCTAGAAAATCGAAAGAAGTATTTGTAGGAAATGCAAGCAAATACAAAAACGGAAGGAAACACGAGAAAAAGAGGATTCTGCCTAAGGGTGACGGTTTGAGTGACGGTCCGTCACATGTGTTGACCGTCAAGGTGGTGACGGCCTCCGTCCTTTGCTAAATTAAAAGTAACGAGCACGCCGCTAGATTTAAAAATAATAACAATAATAAAGTAATAATAATAATAGTAGTAGAACTATATTGATAATTTCACAAAAATAAGGACGATAGCAATACATAGATTTCTAAAAAATATAAAATAACTTGTATGCATTATTTGAAGCATAACGAATTAATCGGGAAGAAAGATGGGACAAAATTAGGTGTCAACAGCTTGTCCCTCTTTGACCGAGGATGATGTAAGAGTTTTCGGGCAAAGAAGTTGACTTAGTAACCTAATTTTGTCTCAATGGATAGAATTAAGTGTGAGGGAAATTTGAGAGAGTTGTGGCCGAACTCTGGTCTCCGAGTTGCCTACATATCTCGGGTTGCATGAGAATCAGGCCGTCTGTAGTTCTGAAGGATTATGATACCCCGTGAACAAAGAATCACAACGAATGTAAAAACGTTGTCCCAGTGTCGAATTATGATGGCAACTGGGGATTATAATTTAGGAAACCAATTCTAGACCTTAGAATTTAGAAAATGAAATGAGCGAGCTTAATCATCGGGCTGTAGAATAAAGTCGAGCGAAGTTCGAGGTAGATCCTTGATCTTTGTTGGGAGTCTGAGCGTCATTCCCCACAAATTGCCCCAGTTCGCTGCTTAGAAATAGTTCCTCATTGTGCTAATGCTCCTGCGAAACTTAAACTAGACAAAACAATTAGGAAGTAAATATTAAATTTAAAGCGATGTATAATGAATTCATGAACAAACAACACCTTTTGGGCGTCAATTTGCGAAAATGCGGCGTTGCAGGCTAAAATGATTTAATGAAATAAAAATTTAACAAAGCTTATGAAAATGGGGTTTTAGGCCAATGATTCATGAGAATGATGCCTTTGGCGATGATTAAATGAAATGAGGCCTTAAACCAAGTATTTTATGAAGATGAGGCTTTTCAAGCCAATGACTTATGAAAATGAGGCATTTTAAGCCAATAATATGTATGAAAGCAATGCATTATGAAAAGCATTTGTGCGATATATTAAAGATAGTTGTG
>QJPP01004925.1:0-92484 GCA_003996215.1 Jaltomata sinuosa
TTCAGGAAATTTGTTAAAGATCTTACGATTACTTTTGCCGACTTGCTTGGCTTCAAAACTTATCATGCGGCCAAACAAATGGACCCGGCACCAAAATACCGGTCCCGACAAGCCTTAAATGACTTGGGTCCTCTACAACAATCTCAAACAGCACAAGGAAAATGTTTATGTGGAAATGACCGGAAGGGTCATTACATCATCCACTACTAAAAAGGACTTTCGTCCTCGAAAGTCAAGGTCAACGGGGTACCTGAAGGCTCAAACAGCTGCGGATACTGGGCCTGCATATCTCTCTCGGTCTCCCAAGTAGCCTCCTCGACTGGACGGTGTCTCCACTGAACCTTAACAACCGGGATCTCTCGAGACCTCAATCTCCTGACATATGTGGCCAAAATAGCTACCGGCTCCTCAACAAAGGCTAAATCCTCACCCAACTGAACTGAATCCCACTGAAACACATGAGACTCATCTGGGACATACCGATGCAACATTGAAACATGAAATACAGGATGTATAGCTGAAAACATCGGAGGCAAGGCTAACTGATAGGCAACGCTACCGACCCTCTGAAGAATCTCAAACGGCCCAATGTACCTGGGGCTAAGCTTTCCCCGCCTACCAAATCTCATCACGCCCTTCATGGGCGATACACGGAGAAACACAAAGTCACCGACACTAAACTCCAAGGCACGAAGCCTACGATCAGCATAACTCTTCTGCCTGCTCTGAGCCACCCGAAGTCTGTCCTGAATCACTCGGACTCGGTCTAAAGAATCTCGAAGCAAATCTGTGCTCTGTGGCCCAGAACAAAAAGCATCAAACCAACCTACCGGTGATCTGCAATGTCTTCCATACAAAGCCTCAAAAGGTGCCATGCCGATACTCGAATGGAAGTTGTTATTATAAGCAAACTCTGCCAAGGGAACAAACTGATCCCAAGAACCTCCAAATTCAAGAACACAGGCCCGAAGCATGTCATCCAGAATCTGAATGGTCCTCTCGGACTGGCCATCTGTCTGGGGGTGGAAAGCGGTACTAAGATGAACCTATGTACCCAAATCTCGCTGAATAGCCCTCCAGAACTGAGATGTAAACTGAGTGCCGCGGTCTAAAATGATAGAAGTTGGGACCCCGTGCAACCGAACAATCTCACGAAGGTAGATCTGAGCTAACCTCTCTGCCCCATAAGAAGTCTGAACCGGCAAGAAATGTGTTGACTTGGTCAGCCTATCAACAATCACCCATATGGAATCAAACCTCTGAGAAGTACGAGGTAAACCAACAACGAAGTCCATAGTAATCCCTTCCCACTTCCACTCAGGAATGGGAAGTCGCTGCATCAAACCACCAGGTCTCATGTGCTCGAACTTAAACTGCTGACAGTTCAAGCACTGAGATACGAAATCCGCTATATCCCGCTTCATACCACTCCACCAGTAAAACTGCCTCAAGTCTCTATACATCTTTGTTGTGCCAGGGTGAATGGAGTATCTAGTACAATGTGCCTCGTGAAGTATCAACTGCATCAAATCACTAATCCTCGGAACACAAAGGCGACTATCAAACCTCAGAACCCCATCCGAATCTAGAGTAACCTGGCTGGTCTCACCCTGAACAACCCAATCACGAAGGTCACACAACTGCTGATCCTCAAACTGACGGCTCTGAATCTGATCAATCAAAGTAGAACGAACCTCAACACTGGCGAGAACTCTGCTAGGATCCGACAAGTCAAGCCTAACCAGACGGTTAGCCAAGGACTGGATATCCAAGGCCATGGTTGCTCCTGAAACTGAAAAGAGACAGTTAGGCTACCATATCACTAGCCTTCCCGGCTCAAGGCATCCGCTACCCGTTTGCCTGCCGGATGATACAGAATAGTGAAGTCATAGTCCTTCAGTAACTAGACCCATCTCCTCTGTATCGAGTTCAACTCCCGCTGACTCGTGATATACTGAAGACTACGGTGATCGATGAAGATATCACAGTGAACTCCATATAAGTAATGCCTCCAGATCTTGAGCGCGAAAACTACTGCCGCCAACTCTAAGTCATGAGTGGGGTAGTTGCGCTCATGAACCTTCAACTGCCTCGATGCATATGCTATTACTCGACCCTGCTGCATCAACACACAACCAAGACCAACCCCAGAAGCATCACAATACACGGAGAAGCTCTGACCCTCAACCGGCAAAGTCAAAACTGGAGCTGAAGTCAATAAGGCCTTAAGCCTCTGGATGTTATCCTCACACTGATCCGACCACTGAAATGGGATATCCTTCCTAGTCAGCATAGTCAAGGGTGCTTTTATGGAAGAAAATCCCTCAACAAACCGTCTGTAGTAACCTGCTAACCCAATAAAGCTGCGAACCTCAGTAACAGTAGTAGGTCTAGGCCACTCACAAACCGCTGAAATCTTTCCCGGATCAACCCCAATCCCATCCTTAGACACCACGTGCCCTAGGAATGCAACTGACTCAAGCCAAAACTCGCACTTTGAGAACTTGGCATAAAGCCGATGATCTCTCAAAGTCTGGAGTATAACCCTCAAGTGCTGCTCATGTCATCTCTACTATGCGAGTATACCAAGATGTCGTCTATAAAAACTATCATAAATGAGTCCAAATACGGGCCAAGAACCCTGTGCATCAAGTTCATAAAGGCTGCGGGGGCATTAGTCAACCCAAAAGACATCACCAGGAACTCATAATGGCCATAACGTGTCCTGAATGTTGTCTTAGGGATGCCCACCGCCCTAATCCTCAACTGATGGTAGCCCGGACCTCAAATCAATCTTTGAAAACACGACTGAACCCTGAAGCTGGTCAAACAAATCATCAATCCTCGGCATCGGATACCTATTCTTCATTGTCACCCTATTCAGCTGCCGATAATCAATACACATGCGCATCGACCCATCTTTATTCTTCACAAAGAGAACAGGAGCACCCCACGGTGACACACTAGGTCTAATAAACCCCTTAGCTAACAGATCCTGGAGCTGCTCCTTAAGCTCCCTCAACTCAGCAGGAGCCATACGGTAAGGAGAAATAGAAATAGGCCTGGTGGCCGGCTCTAACTCAATAGCGAAATCAATATCTCTCTTAGGTGGAAGGCCTGGCAGGTCGGTAGGAAACACATCGAGGAAGTCTCTAACCACAGGAATGGACTCAGGAGAAGTAGGGTCAGCACTAACATCTCGGACATATGCTAGATAAGCTAAACACCCACGGGAAATCAACTTCCTAGCTCGAAGACAAGAGATCATCCCAGATGGTGCATGGCTAACAGAACCCTGCCACAGAACCGGGGATACACCGGGCACAACTATGGTAATGGTCTTGGCATAACAATCCAAAACCACACGGTGAGGGATAACCAGTCCATGCCCAGCATCACATCAAAATCTAGCATATCAAGAATCATCAAATCACCCCAAGTCTCTGAATCACCAACAGATAACATACAGGATCTCACAATCCAATCCACTACTAAAGAATCTCCTACTGGAGTCAAAACAGAAACATGAACAGATAATGGCTCACTAGCCAACCCCAAACAAGGCACAAAGTAGGCAGATACATATGAACAAGTGGATCCAGGATCAAATAAAGTCATAGCAGACTGATGGAACAAAGTAATCATACCTGTAATCACAGAATCTGAGGCCTCTGCCTCTGGTCTCCTAGGGACCGCGTAAAACTGACGACGACCTCTACCTGCCCATCCCTACCACCTTCTCTGCCGCGCGGAGCACTACCTCTACTCTGACGACCACCCCCTCTAGCCGGGGGCTTAACTACCCGTAAAGGCTCGGCCAACTGAACTGTACCCTGCTGAGGGCAATCTCTAGAAAAATGACCAATCGCACCACAAGTAAAACAAGCCCCCGACGGCCTACTCAGTCGAGATGAACCAGCAGATCCCGTATGACCACCACGACCTGATGCCCCAGCAACTGTACCCCTCGAAGACTGGCCGCTATAGCCCTGATGGCTGCTCTGACCCTGCTCGAACTGGGTACTACCGAAAGTCTGAAGGGAAGCCTGAACCGGTCGGCTGGACTGACCCTGGTACTGTTGTGGTGGCTGATAACTCCGGCTCCACTGGCCAGGACCTCTACCACCATATCTGGAACCACTATAGACACCCTGATGTCGAGGCCTCTTATCTCTGGACCCCTGATCATGTCGCTGTAAGTCCTCCACAGTGCGGGCATATTCTACAATGGCCTGGAATTATCGACCACTGGCAATCAATATCTCAGCTAGTTGCCTGATCTCAGGCCTCAAACCCCATACAAATCTGCAAATCCTATCAGCCTCGGTAGGAATGATCATAGCTCCGAACGGTGCTAGATGATGGAAATGGGTCTCATACTCCGAGATAGTCGTAGATCCCTGCACAAGGTGAGTAAACTGCTCCCTGCGATGCTCCCGATCACTCTAGGGTAGGAACTTGGCCATAAAGGCCTCATAAAACTCAGACCAGGTCAAAAGAGGTGACGATGGTGGTCTACAAGCAACCTGGGCCCTCCACCATAACTTCGCTGGGCCCTCCAACTAATAGGTAGTATAACCAACTCCGTGAGTGTCCAACAAACCCAAATGATGCAACATCTCCTCACAGGTAGTAATAAAGTCATGTGGATCCTGTCCAGAAGTACCAGCAAACCTCGGAGGTGCTAACCTCAAAAACCTACCCAACGCCTTCTGCTCTAACTCTGTCATAACTGGGCGAGGAGCAAGAGGCTGTGCAACAGCTGGAACCGGAATGACCTCCGCACTGGGAGCCATAGTAGCCGGCTGCGCTCCTGAGCCCTGTGCACCCAGGGCTGCCCCCTGAGTGGATGTCTGCTCTACCTCAGAAGGCCGCTCTCCAATCACACCCAAAAGCTGTAATAGTAATCCCCGAATATCTGGAGACTGAGTTGCGGCTGAAGCTGGCACAGAAGTGGGCACTGGAGCTGGTGCTGGAGCTGGTGCTTGAGCTGGTGCTGGAGCTGGTAGTACCTGGGCTGCCCCCTGAACCACATGCTGCTCGGGCTCTATCTCCACCCTAGCAGCTCTAGCAGGTGCCACTGATCGAGGGCGTCCTCGACCCCTAGCTGGAGTGGGAGGCTCATCTTCGCCTGATGCCGATGATCTCGTACGAACCATCTGTGGAAGAATGAAGTAGAATAAATGAGATCTCCAGAAACTTCAAGGGTTCCACGCACGACACAGAAGAAATGAAAGAGTCGAATTTCCTAAAATTTCACTGTAGCGTCCCAAAGATTGAGTACGGACGTCTCCGCCCTGATCCGCAGGACTCTACTAGACATTGGCTCCTATACCGATGACACCGGTGAACCTAAAGCTCTGATACCAAGTTGTCACGACCCAATTTCTCGGTCATGATGACACCTACAACCCCCGGTAGGTGAACCAATCCCCGTAGCCCAAAACAGTTAGTAATGGGCTACTATCTAACAAATAAGAGTACAAGACGAGGAGAATAGATAAAAGGACTACAAATAATTACATATGCGGACACTAAATCAAACCCCAAGACCTGGTGTCATAGTATAGAGCCCAAACTACATACATGGAGTGCAACTAATCCAAAATAATATATACAGATGTCTCTGAATGGTAATAGAGTACATGAAGCAAAAGATAAACTAAAGCTAAGCTCCGATCGCCAAGAGCTCACCCTCAGTCTGAAGTAGTCCCCACAGATCTCCAAGCACGAATCACAGCGATCTAACGGCGATGGCCCACGCTAGGATCTGCACCGAAAGATGCAGGGGGGTAGGGGTAAGCACCAAATGCGAAGCATAAGGTACCCAGTAGGTATCATAGGCCGACTGGGCACATATAAGATAAAAGCGTAGTAACAGACAGAATAGAAGCAAGTAGTCATGGAAATCAATGAAAAGTACACAGGAACTAGCCCAGAGGGAAATCAACAGAACCACATGTGAGGCCAGTAAGCAGAATATACACACCATAGGCATAGGTGAAAGTAAGAAATAACGTACCTGGGGTCCTTGCAATAACAGTGTATAAATAATAAGTTTACGAAATGGACGGTATACCGGTAACCTCAAGTGTAAGAAAAAGAGAGAAAGAGTAATGATAGGCATGCTCAGAGACATGAATCAAACTCAACTAATTATATCAATCTCAAATCCAGAAACTAATAGTCTAGCAGTAACCAATGTCATACTTATCACTAATAGAGACCAATTCTGTAAGTAAATAGCAAAAGTTTACCTACAGTCCCCCGGCCGCCCATACAACCGAGGAACACAAACAAGTGAAAACAAACCCTCCGGCATCCCATACTACCGGAGCGTACAATCAACAAACAACAAACAAGTGTGGAGCCTCAAACAATGAATGATATGATGCATGAAGATCTCAAGTGAAATGGTATCTCTGTATGTACCCCCTCCGGCGCCGATCCGACCCAGTAGGTAGGTTCCATAGAAGGACACTGCCCGTATACCTCTACTCCACCGTATAACCCTCCTCCGGCACACGCAGCCCGTAGCCCCTGGCCCGGATGGCAAGGTCCATGGAGGTCTCAGACCCCATACTAAAACTCAGTATAAACACATGTTGTCCGGAAGCAAGTCCGGTATCAAGGTAGAGACCCAGTCTCGAATATGCAATGCCCAGACCCTGTCCGGGACTAAAGTAGTAGGAAAATGTCTCAAAAACCCCTCAAAGGGTGCCCGGGCATAACCGGGTCTAAACACTAAGAAGTCATCTCAGGTGCTCGGTCCGACCGAGGCTAAAATCATCTCAAGTAGCAAGAAAACTCAACTAGCACCCCGGCCCTGCCGAGTCTAGCGTGAATCGTAAAACTGGTGATTTAAAACATAATTTTACTTTCTTTTATCCAGGAACATTCACAAGTTAAATCAACCATTTCCAAATCATTTCCATCAAAAACAGGCCCCCGGGACAATGCAAGATTTAGAAAATAGTGCCAGTAGGCCCGAAGCCAAAACCATAGTAAAACATGGATAAAACCTCTTTATATGCATGGAAATGGTATGATCACACACAATAGCTACCCAACAGCTCACAATCAACCTATCGACCCTGCATAGGCCCACAGCTACTCAGCAAGTATAACCAGCCTAGAAGGATAATTCTATGTCCGGGACTCGCGGACATTCCCAAAATCCCACCTTCTATGTTCCAGAGTCAACAAGGCCTCATAGGACCACAAAGGTAAATAAAATATATCGGCAAATACTACAAGCAACGGAGGAACCAAAGTAGGCGGACATGAATAAAGCGGTCGAGGTCTGTGGTTCCAACCTAATAACCAACCCAAGGATGCCCATTAATACAATTTTATCCTATATATGCGGAGTCTAGGGAAAATAAACCGTAACCTACCTGTCGTATGATGACAAGCTTGAACCTCTCCGAAAAATCCCCTACATGAAATCAAACTCTAATTCGGGCTTGAATAACTTGACGTAGATAATTGATTATCAAATATTGCATCAAAATCCTTTGTTTCGTTAATGTGAAAGTACAAAAACTTATTTTGTGCAATATTAGTAGAAGAACTTGTAGAAAAGTTGGTTGCCAATTGATGAGCAAATGGATAACTGCAATTACAAACATATTCTGCTAAGCATTGACCAAAATGCTTACTACACCTTAATTAAATTTTCCGAATTGACATGTGGCAGCCCTATATTATTGAGAGATTGTTGTACTCTCTCCTCCACTTCCACGTGGAGGTGGAGGTGGCAACCAATTTCATCCGGTTAAGTATATACTCGGGTATTGCGTAAGTTCGTGGTATAATAAATATTATTTTTGAATATACCATAATCATTAGAAAATTATTTCGAATAAAACCTACTATATTATAATAATAAATTTCAACATAACTAAATTTACTATCTCCGTAAAAATATTACAATGTATAAAAACCTTATAAAATAAATACATATACACTTATATCGTAACAAAAATATTTTTCATAAACCTTTAAAATATTTTGAGAAGGTAATAATAATATAATTTTTACCAAATTCAACTTTTAAATAAAATATTTTCAATTACACGCGCGATGCTAATAAAATTCTTAAGCTTAGGCTCGTAATTCACCAACGCACGATTTTGATACTCAAGAATTCTCTCAGGATCCTCCCTTATGTTTTATCACTGTTTCGGAACTGAAATGGCATTTTAAAACGTGAAGTTGAGGCTTAAATCGAGTTTAACCCGACCCGGTTCGCGACCCGGTTCGCAACCCGTTTTCTGCCAGACAGTCCGCGGTAAAACAATCATAACTTTTTACTCCAAGATTAGTTGGACGTGAGGTTTTGTGCGTTGGAAACTAGACTCGTAGAATTTCGATTTGGTATTTCGGGGGACTTCTAACTCTTTATATATTGGGAGAAAAGCCCAGAGACATTTTACCCAAAGTTCAGAAAATTTGTTAAAGATCTTACGATTACTTTTGCCGACTTGCTTGGCTTCAAAACTTATCATGCAGCCAAAAAAATAGACCCGGCACCAAAATACCGGCCCCGACAAGCCTTTAATGACTTGGGTCCACTACAGCAAGCTCTAACGGCACAAGGAAAATGTGTATGTGGAAATGACCGGAAGGGTCATTACAATTTCAAGTTCAATTAGATTAGACAATGTATCACGGCCACATATGGTCACTACACAATTATAATAGACTCGCCTAGCTATGATAAAATCTCTTACTAGAGTCGACACCGCAAATGGTTCATGTAACAACTATGGCTCTATTTTGAACTTTTTAGCAATAAATAGAGTAACATATGATAGGGTAGCTTCTGGGTCTATCAAGGCATATAAATCATAAGAGAAGAAGGATAGAGTACCTGTGATCATGTTTGGGGAGGCCTCTGAATCTTGTCGAGCGACTACTCTATAGACACTATTTGGGTCAGCACTAGAACCAGTCCCTCTGCCTCTACCAGATCCTCTACATGTTGGTACCTGAGAACCACGAGAATAAGAAGGTCCTGATGATGATAAGGCTGATGCGGACCCTGTAGGCTGTGATCTATCACCTCTGGCTTTATCTCTGAGCCGTGTACAATCTCGTACCATATGACCTTCTATACCACACCAATAAAAGGCATTTGAACCACGCCGACACTCTCCTCTATGTGCACGGCCACACTATTTGCATGTAGGTCGAGGTGGTAATCCCCGACTAGTATCCCTCTGAGGACGTGGGCCTAGTGCCCTAGAGGTCTTACCCTGCTCATGTTTATTTCTCAAAAATTGTGCTGGAGCATTAGTTGTGGAGCATGCCGCTGACTGAGTCTGCCTAGGTGGCCCCCTACTAGTTGAAGCTCCACTACTCCCCTGATACTGGCCAGCCATCCTAGCTCTCTTGCTCTATTCCCTCTCGTCATCTATTTCAAGTTTATGCTGATCCTAACCTAACTGCTAAGCATATGCTATGATCCTTGCTATATCAATATCCCTATTAAAGGAAGCAACAGAAAGGTTATCCCTCAAGCAACTCGCAAGGCCATGCATGAATTTATGAATCCTTGATGCCTGAGTACTAACATACTCTGGAGCAAATCTAGACAACTGCATAAATCGTAAACTATACTTTCTGACACTGAGATCACGTTGCTCTAAATGCAGAAACTCATCCACTTTTGCCTATCGAAGATCTAATGGCAAAAATGATCCATTAAGGCCCTTGAAAAGTCTGTCCAGACCTCTGGGGGAGCATTCTCACCCCTCGAAGCTTCCCACATCTCATACCAAGCAACAACAACATCTTTTAATTGATAAGAGGCCAACTCAATGGAATCTGTTTTTGATACCCGCATTACCTTACAAATTCTATGAGTCTCATCAATGAATTTTTTTGGGTCCTCTACAATGCTAGAGCTTGTGAATATAGGCAGATTCATACGGAGGAAATATCGAATCCTAGATTTGGCTATCTCTCCTTGAGCAACAACAGGGACCTCCATATTCTTCCTTTGAGCTTGAGCGGCTACCAACTATGTAAAAACATGTATCGCTCCTCTATGATCCTTCTCTAAGGCACCTGGTGGTGGTGTAGGAACTACTATTGGAACCCCTGGAGGTGTATGAACCCCTGCATGTCCTTATGGTCTGGGAACCTGAGAACCTTGAAGAATAGGACTCAACAAACTCTCTTCAGCCCTAGTCTAATCCCACAATACTGGAGACTATCCTGCAATAGTTGCCTCCTGAGTTAAGCTCGTAGTGACCCACTGGGATACTTTATCCTTATCTGTATCAGACATTATTTGTATCACAAATAAGCAAAATATGAGTCGAAAGCAACTTTCTATGACTTAGCTCTATCACACGATCTAGATTATAAATGAAGGCCAAATTCATAAATGCCCATGTAGTTCCTTAATTATAAATGTGGCGTGCAACACATTGATAAGTAAGGTCCTACTAGACACGACTTACTAGACTCCCTGGAACAATTGAACCTAGGTTCTGATACCAAGTTTGTCACACCTGAAATCGGAGGGGCATACAAGAACTGTATGGCCACTTGATACGAGTAATCTATGACAAATACGAAGTTACCAACCAATAAATGAGCAGAAAACTAATGTATGATACATATATATAGCATGGAGTCATTTGAACAAAAACTGTACAATGTGACACTAGGTAATGTCTAGGAAGCCTCTAAAAGGTACAAAATGCTATACTACTAATAACTAGTCGGGACAGGCCCCGATGTACTCAACTAGAGATCTACACATAATCTGGCTCCAGATTGAGATAAAGCTCACCAAAATAACAACTGAAGGTAGCAAAAGAACCTAAAGCGGGTGTTTGCTCCCCTGTGAACCTGACCTTGTATTTATAAGAAAATACAGTTCCTCGAATGTAGGGACATCAGTATATATATAATATGTACTGGTATGTAAAGCAGACAGAATAACAAGTAGAAAAATATGGAAGCTCATATGAATCAAATGTCAAAACAAAAGAATTATGAGCATACAAATAATAGTTGTATGATATGAAAATATAACCTATGCACCAACCTTATTAGTTCTTCATATAACGTTCAAAGAAGCGTTCATTATAATATAGCCCCTATGGCTTGCCTAGGTGACATACTTACACTATTTTTAATACAAATGATCATATGATGGCCTATCGAAGGAGATCCAAGTCACGTATAAGGCAAATGTTGATCAAGTACTTATTGCTATGATTTTATACACATAACTATAATAACGGTCTGCTATGAGATATGCCATTTGAGGACTCACTATAAGGGTCTGGTCGCACGCCACATATGCCATGTATTGGCTCGAGTCAGGGGAAACTAGTGCATGACGTTCCAACTGACTTCGAATACATATAATGCCACAAGGGTGGGTACGCCACAATGTTCAGGCTTACTATAAGGGTCTGCTCTCAATCCTGTGCACAGAACAGCGTCACAAGAGTGTGTCAAGTAAAACCTATGAATACCCTCCCGTCTCTAACTTTTATCAAGTAATTCCCTTAAAGGCCTATGATATATAATTTATGATAACAATCATTCAACTATTCAAGTAAAATCTCTATATTATACCTAACTTACCGAATATAATATCACTATCCAAATACTAGTTCTAACTTTAACTTATGGCTATATCAAATATGTTACCACCTAAGCAAGTGTAATTATGCTATGGCCATTTATTTCATCTATAATTCGTGAAATATATATAAGATAATATCAGGTGAATTCTAAGGATTTCAAGAAAAGACATGTACGATCATGTGAAATATTAAGAAAGTTGACGCGAAGGGAGTAATGAGAGTACATGTAAGATTTAATACTTAAATAAGGGAATGACGCATAAAGCAACTATTCTTCATGTAGGCTATTTGACCTTTTGTAGAGAGAACATGTGACGTAGGGTTATGCCTTATGGCGAAGGGAGTTTTATCTTCACATAACTTGGGTGCTTTCCTAGTTGGTAGTGGTACCACAAGCTTCTAACAATCCAACAAACCTCGTGTAGTCTCCATACGATCAACCCAATCAATTACAAACACAAAACATATATGTATTCATCAATAACACATAAATTTATCTAACAATTCACTCTAATGTTCTTCACTTATATTAAAAATTAATCAAATCCCTTAACCATAGTTTAGAGTGAATTTCTTATTTCCAACATACCAAAAGCAACATCAAATTTTTCGATTAGTAAGAATTTCCTAAAATTCCATCTTATTCATCTTTTCCCTTCATTTAAAAACAACAATAATCAAGACCCACTTTCAGAATTCATAAAAATTAAAATCAAATATTCCCGAATACTTATTCATAATCATGCTCAAAAGTGGGGGTAAGGAATTTACCTCTTAAAAATCAAATTCCAACTTTAGGTCTTGAAGATTTCTTGAGTTTGGCACCAAAATTCACTTAATTTATGCTCCTTAAAGGTGTGGGTATAACTTTCCCCTTTCACCTCTCCCCCTTGCTCCATTTTTTTCTCTTCAATGGAGTTAAAAGAAAGAAAGAAGAAGGGATTGAGAAATGAGGCTAAAAGTAGTACTATTGCTGCTACATTTTTCCAGCAACCAAGATGCCCCTTTTCTCTTAATTGTTACTTCCAAATGAAGAACAATATGGAAATTAAAGTAATATACTAGTACCTGTACGTTTTCCCCTAACTTCTCATTAACTTTCTTTCCTCTTATTTATATTCCTTTTGTACCTGCACATTCCTCCTTTCCTTTTTATCTTATCCATTCTTTTTTCTTTTTAATTCATTAAGAAGTTGGGCCCCACTAATTAAAAATATCACAAATTAAATCATGGGAGATCACTTAATTTATTTACACTTTCCTCCTCTCACATAGCAAGGCATACTAATATGTGTACTCTGCCATTATATAGGTGCACTATAATTTTCCTTAAAATATGTGCACCACGTAACTCTTTATAAATTAAGAGTTATGCTCAGCTAAAAGCGTTAAACTTATATTCGAAATTACTCAAGATTTTACAAGTTTCTACTCCAATTCCCCTTTTAAAGAAGTGTTTATACTAAAGGTCTCACTTTTATGGAACTCAAGGTTCCCAAATCCTACAATTCAAGTACAATTACAACAAAATGCTAGAAGGTGTTATTCTACAACCCTAGAAGAACTCTATATTATTATTTCATCTACCCATAGGTCTTTCTCACCCTTTTAGTAAACCTAGGATTCTAACACATAATCTCACCATAAAAATCTCCCTAGTAATTCTATGATGATAACGGGTTACTAAGCAAAGTGGTTGATGGACTAACTTACCTCAATCAAAGAAAATCACTATAGCCTTGCGAAAATCACCTTTCTGGAGATCTTGAATGAGGTTATGTAGATTATGAAATAAAACTCAGAAAAATTCACAAAAATAGTCATTCTTCAACACTCCGAAATTTGATCCAGTTAAAAAACTCAGAATTCAGGACTTTAGGCAACTGTGTGGCCACAACGGGCAGCCGCCACAGGCGTCGTTGTCACGAAGGGCCATGGGGCATGTCGTGGAAACCAGACAGTGGCTGCTGAGCAAATCCCTTCTGCTCGATGGGTGGTCACGATGGGCGTCATCGGAGTTATGGCCCATGGGAACCCACCGTCGAAGCCCTCTAGGAGCCTTGTCCCTACTCCCCAGTGCCTCAATCAGCTATGCCACGGGTGTCGTGACTACTATGGCCCATGGGGCCACATCATTAAAACCCTCCAGGAAGCCCCCAATCCTAGCAAGCTATCTGACGCTTTGGCCGATGGGCCATCATGGGATCGACGCCCGTCGGGTAGCCCGTGAGGCGGCCCAGTTTCCTAAAATTTCTTATTTAAGTCCTAGGGGTATTTTATTCATTACCCACCCTATTAACTACTGAATGATGTCATTTTGACTATTTCAAGTAGTGTTTTAACCCTTATTAGCCTAAGTCCTATCTCATTACTTCACTCATCTCCCTAAAGAGGAAAATTCTTCTCCAAGCTTCAAGTTTCTAGCTCCAAGTTCAAGCCTCCTAAGTCTTTCCAATTCAAGTTGGTAACCTTCAATCAAGGTATGTACGTAATAAACAATGGGTTCCTTTCACCTTTGTGCCCAAAACCCCTAATTCAAATTTTCATTTCATGATCTTAAAATTAGGGTTCTTATCCAATTCTTATGGGTTTTGCTAAATGTGATCTACTGATGATTGATTATGAAATTACTATTAAATTGCATGATTTCACATGGTTTTTCATATGTTGAGTCTTATTTCATGAATTGAAGTTTAACCATGGAAATTTCTACATGCATTAAGTTGATTTAGGCAAATTGTATTTTGATAGCATGTTCCTTATTGATTTTTAAGCATGTGCATGCCTAGTTACTATGATTCTATGAAAGTATATGTTTTATGAAAATTGAACTAGAGCCATGCAAATTTTACAAGTCATGAAGTATGCAAGTTTTCCATGTTATGAAGTATTATGCAAGACAAGACACCCGATGTTCCATCAAAGCTTATGAATCGATTTCTAAACCAAATTCATGAGTAGTATGACGATCCAGGGTATGAATAAGTTATGAAAAAGTCTGACATCAGATATGTGACATGTATATGAGCTCATGTTATATGTTTTGGGAGTAGTATTTAGCACCGAGAGAAGAGGTTTCAGATAACCCAAGTCCAAAACTATGTTTCCACCGTAGGTTGCCCTCTGTGGCTTATCATGACAGGATCCTGGTATGACATGGTTCGAACCTTGGACAGTTAGGACAACTCTTTTCAGTGGGGGTACATGACACTGAACTCCATGTAGCTCAGCATGGTTTAATGTCGGTATAAAAGAAACTCCCACATGTTATTTTCAAGCTATGAAGTTATATGATCCTATATTATGAACCTTAAGCTTCATTTTACGTTTATACTTTGATATCTATTCATGTTCCTTTCTTACGTAACAATTTCATCCTTAAGCATGCTTTAAACTATTTTTATCATGATTCATGCATCACTCACATACTCGGTACATCCTATAGTACTGTCGCATATCTTGCGCTGCATCCTTTGATGATGCAGATTCAGGTGTTCCTTCCCAGACACATGGCTAGAGCTTACATGACACTTTCTGTCAGGTGTGGATGAGTCCTCTTAGGTCGAGAGCTAGTTATATTTTAGAGTGTTGATTCTTACTTTCGTACTTCGAGTTAACTAGGGTCTTATCCTAGCAATTCCTTATGTCAAGTAGAGGATTTCAGACTTAGACCATGATTGAGTCTCTTTTCGGATCTTGTATTTGTATTCGACTTGGTTATCTATGTATGAAATTCCAGATTTATCTATTTTTCTTCTGCTTATCTTTGTAATGCTTGAGAATGCTATGACCAAGGGTTAGCTTAGGGCACTTGTTGTCCCAAGTCTCGTGTTACATCTAGGGGGTAGCCTCGGGGCGTGACAAACTTGGTATTAGAGCCTCAGGTTCAAGAGTCCTAGGATGTATGAAAGCTGCATTGAGTTGAGTCTTTTTCATGTGTGTGAAGCGCGCCACACATATGAGAGGGAAGCTATGAGATGTTTTAGGAAACTTCACTTCTTTCATGATCATGTCATGCGATAGAGCTTAACTCTTATGTTCCTCTAATTCTCATTTAGTACATTTCAGATTATGCCTTCTCGATGTGCTATGCCTTCCCGAGCCACTCTGAATGTTGTTCCTCCTGTTCTGGTCCCCGATGTCACGAATGAGGAGTTCAGAAATGCCATCCATTTTCTAGCTCAGACTTTGGCCACTCACACCAATAAGCTTGCTCCTGCCCATATTCATCCTCAAGGAAGGGTAGCAGCCCAAGTTTGTGACTTCGTCCGAATGAACCCACCTAAATTCTGGGGTTCGAAAGTGAGTGAGGACCCGTTTAATTTTATTGATGAAGTAAAGAAGATCTTAGAGGTTATGCAAGTGGTTGGGGTTGATTGTGTTGAGCTTGCATCCTATCAACTCAAAGATGTAGCTCATATTTGGTTCACGCAATGGAAGTAGGCTAGGGTGAGGGACGCGGTCCCTATGAATTGGGAATATTTTGAGAAGGCCTCTTTGATAGATTCTTTCCCCGAGAGTTGAGGCAAGTGGAGGTGGAGGAATTTGTGAATTTGATACAGGGGTCGATGTCGGTTCAAGAGTATAGTCATAAGTTCACTCGGTTATCTAAATATGCTCCCTCCATGGTAGTGGACCCGCATGATCAAATGAGCAAGTTTATTTATGGGGTTTCTGATGTGGTGAAGAAAGAGTGTAGGTTTTCCTTGTTGTTAAGTGATATGAACATTTATCGACTAATGACACATGCCCACCAGATTGAGGCGACAAGATAAGGTAGATGGCAAAGGAGAACAAGAGATCTAGATTTGAGGGGTCAGGTTTTGGTCATCACAAGTCAAGAGGTAGACATCTCTCTTCGTTCCAGAAGAAGTCATCAGGATCCATGCATTCTTCTGCTAGTGCTCCTAGCCAAGCTTAGAGAACTCATCATGATCAGGGTGGTAGAGGACATGGTTCCTATTCCCAGTCTCAGGGAAGTGTTGCTAAGGTACTTTCCCATTCTATTTGCAACAAGTGTGGGAAGAATCACCCGAGAAAGTGTCATTTGAGCACGGATGCTTGCTTGGGGTATGGACAAGCTGGACACCTAATTAGAGATTTCCCTTCAGCTTAAAAGAGGCAGGAAGGTAGTAGGACTCATTTTACCCCAGCAGCTTTAGGAGGTAGACCAGCCTATTAGGGCACAACTTCTAGTTCTGGTGGTTAGCGCCGGAACCGTCTTTATGCTATGTCCTCCTGTCAGGATCAAGAGATTTCTTTGGATATTGTCACTTGTATGTTGAAAGTCTTCTCTTTTGATGCGTATGCTTTGTTGGACCCCGGTGCTTCCTTATCTTTTGTGACCCCTTATGTGGCATGCGAGTTTGAAGTTTGTTCTGAGTTGCTTTTAGAACCCTTTTGTGTTTCTACTCCTATTGGTGAGTCAGTGTTAGCCAAAAGAATATACCGAAATCTCCCTATCTCAGTCCTTCATAGGGTCACTTCAGCGGATCTAGTAGAGTTGGAGATGACTGATTTTGATGTCATTATTGGTATGGATTGGTTGTATGCATGCTATGCCTCTGTTGATTGTTGTACTCGGGTTGTCAGTTTCAAGTTTTCTAATGAATCCGTTTTAGAATTGCAAGGTAGTCCCCCTTCCTCAAAAGGTCGTTTCATATCCTATCTTAAGGCAAGGAAGATGATTTCAAAGGGGTATGTTTATCACATAGTGCGGGTTATGGACACGGAGTCCAAAACCCCATCCCTTCAGTTTGTTCCTGTTGTGAATGAATTCCCAGAAGTGTTTCCCGATGATTTTCCCGGAGTCCCTCCCAAGCTGGAGATAGACTTTGGGATAGATATTCTTCCAGTTACGAATCCTATCTCTATTCCTCCCTATAGAATGGCTCCCGCGGAACTTAAAGAGTTGAAAGATCAGTTGAAGGATCTTCTTGATAAAGGTTTCATCAGGCCTAGCATTTCCCCATGAAGTGCCCCAATTTTGTTTGTTCGGAAGAAAGATTGTTCTCTTAGAATGTGTATTGATTATCGTCAGTTGAAAAAAATCATAATAAAGAATAAGTATTCTATTTCTAGGATTGATGACTTGTTCGATCAGCTTCAGGGTGCTAGTTTCTTCTCCAATATCGACCTTAGATCCGGTTATCATCAGCTTCATGTTAGAGAGTGTGATATTCTGAAGACAACCTTCAGGACTTAGTATGGTTATTATGAATTTGTAGTGATGTCTTTTGGTATAACAAATCTTCTTGCAGCCTTTATGGATTTGATGAACTGTGTGTTCAAAATAGTACCTGTATATGTTTGTGATTGTTTTCATTGATGATATCCTCATCTACTCTCAGAGTGAGGGGGAGCATGCAGACCACTTGAGGGATGTGTTGCGAACTCTCAAGGATAGGCAGATGTTTGCTAAGTTTAGCAAGTGTGAGTTCATAATGCATTTTATTGGGTTTCTGGGTCATATTATGACTAGTGATGGTATTCGGGTTGATTCTCAAAAGATAGAGGCAGTAGAGAACTTGCCTAGACCTACTTCCCCATCTGATATTAGGAACTTTTTAGGTTTGGCTGGTTACTACAGGAGGTTTGTGGAAGGATTTCCTTCCATTATTGCCCCTTTGACCCGATTGACTCAGAAGAAGGTAAAATTTCAATGGTCTGACTTATGTGAGAAGAACTTTCAGGAATTGAAGACTAGATTAACCACAGATCTAGTGTTATCTCTACCCGAGGGCCAAGCTGATTTTGTTGTATATTGTGATGTTTCTAGGATTGGTTTGGGTTGTGTTTTGATGCAGCGTGGTAAGGTGATTGCTTATGCTTCGAGATAGCTTAAGACTCATAAGAAGAACTATCCTACTCATGATCTTGAGTTGGCAGCCGTGGTCTTTGCTTTAAAGATTTTGAGACATTATTTGTATGAGGTGCATGTGGATGTATTTACCAATCATAAGATCCTTTAGTATGTATTTACTCAGAAGGAGTTGAATTTGCGACAAAGGAGATGGCTTGATCTCCTTAAGGATTATGATATGAGTGTGCTTTACCATTCGAGTAAAGCCAATGTCGTGGTGGATGCTTTGAGTAGATTGTCCATGTGAAGTGTGTCTTCCGTTGAAGATGGGAAGATGAAATTGCTTAAAGAGGTTCATAAGCTAGATCAGTTGGGAGTTTGCCTTATGGACTCTACGGAAGGTGGTGTGATTGTACAAAATGGTGCTGAATCATCTTTGGTAGCTGAGGTGAAGACAAAGCAAGACAAGGATCCCATTTTACTTCAGTTTAAGGGTGCAGTTCATTAGCAGTGGGTGGAAGTTTTCTCCCAAGGGGGAGATGGTGTTCTTCGTTATCAGGGTCGCTTATGTGTGCCAGATGTAGATGGGTTGAGATAGCAGATTCTGGCTGAGGCTTACAGTTATAGATATTCCATTCATCCGGGTGCTACTAAGATGTACCGTGATCTACGGGAAGTCTTTTGGTGGAATGGTATGAAGAGGAACATAGCCGAATTTGTGGCTAAGTTTCCCAACTGTCAATAAGTAAAGGTGGAGCATCAAAGGCTAAGTGGCATGATTCAAGATATTGACCTTCCCACTTGAAAATGGGAAGCAATCAATATGGACTTTATTACTGGTTTGCCTCGTACTCGAAGGCAACATGATTCCATTTGGGTGATTGTCAATCGAATGACCAAGTAATCCCACTTCTTGGCTGTTAAGACTACTGATTCAGCAGACAACTATGCCAGACTCTACATCCGGGAGATAGTTTGATTGCATGGTGTTCCCTTGTCCATCATTTCTGATAGAGGTCCTTAGTTTACATCTCAGTTTTTGAGATTGTTACAGAAAGGTCTTGGTACTCAGGTGAAGCTTAGCACAACTTTTCACCCTCAGACATATGGTCATGCAGAGCGAACTATTCAAACTTTGGAGGATATGTTGAGAGAATATGTTATTGAATTCAAAGGTAATTAGGATGATCACTTACCTCTTATCGAGTTTGCCTACAACAACAGCTTTAACTCTAGCATCTAGATGGCTCTATATGAGGTACTTTATGGCCGAAGATGTACATCTCTTATTGGTTGGTTTGAGGTAGGTGAGGCAGCCTTGATTGGTCCAGATTGAGTTCATGAGACTATGGAGAAGGTTCAGCTTATTAGGGAAAGATTGAAGACCGCTCAGAGTCGACAGAAATCTTATGCGGATATGAGGAGAAGGGAGTTGGAATTTGAATTGATGGTTGGGTTTTCCTAAAGGTGTCACCCATGAAGGGTGTGATGAGGTTTGGCCAGAATGGAAAGCTTAGTCCCCATTTTGGAGGTCCTTATCGGATTTTTAGGAGAGTTGGTAAGGTTGCTTACGAGTTGGATTTGCCATCAGAGTTGGAAGCAGTTAATCCAGTTTTCCATGTTTCCTTATTGAAGAAGTGTGTGGGTGATTCGAGCTTGATTTTCCCTTTGGAGGATGTGGGTGTGAAGGATAGTCTCACCTACGAGGAGGTTCCCATAGAGATCCTTGATCGTCAGATTCGGAGGTTGAGAAACAAAGAAGTTACTTCAGTAAAGGATCTTTGAAGAAATTAGATTGTTGAAGGAGCATCTTGGGAAGCAGAAGAGGCCATGAAGGCCAAATATCCTCATCTCTTTCCTTCTGGTTCAGTTCCAGCTTGAGGTACTAGTTTCCTCCTTAGTGTGTCCCTCTGATTCTATTCCACCAGTTCCTCTCATGATTCTAGCATGCATCCATGTTTTACGAAGTTAGTTTTTCATGTTTTCAAGTTGAAATGTTCAGTTTCTATGTTTACTCGTTGATATCCTTGTTTTTTTACTGGTTGGGTTGTTTTCTCTTCAGTTTCCCAGGTTTAGTCTTCATTCGAGGATGAATGTTCCCAAGGGGGAGATATTGTAACACTCCGGAATTTGATCCAGTTAAAAAGCTTAGAATCCAGGACTTTAGGCAGCTGTGTGGCCACCACGGGTAGCCACCATGAGCGTCGTTGTCATGACAGGCCTTGCGGCACGTCGTAGAAGTCAGCCAGCAGCCACCGAGAAAATCCCCTCTGCTCGATGGGTGGTCACGATGGGTATCATCGGAGTGACGGCCTGTGGGAACCGCTGTTGAAGCCCTCCAGCAGCCTTATCCCTACTCCTCGGTGCCTCAATGGGCTATGCCACGGGCGTCGTGACTGCGATGGCCCATAGGGCCAAGTCATCAGAACCCTCCAGGAAGTCCCCAATCCTAGCAAGCTATCCGATGCCTTGGCCGATAGGCCATCATGGGCTCGACGCCCGTTAGGTGGCCCGTGAGGCGGCCCAGTTTTCTAAAATTTCTGATTTAAGTCCTAGGGGTATTTTAGTCATTACCCACCCTTTTAACTCCTGAATGATGTCGTTTTGACTATTTAAAATAGTGTTTTCACCCTTATTAGCCTATGTCCTATCTCATTACTTCACTCATCTCCCAAAAAAGGAAAATTCTTCTCCAAGCTTCAAGTCTCAAGTTCCAAAGTTCAAGCCTCCTAAGTCCTTCCAATTCAAGTGGGTTACATTCAATCAAGGTACGTGGGTAATCAACAATGGGTTCCTTTAACCCTTGTGCCCAAAACCCCTAATTCAAATTTTGATTTCATGATCTTAAAATTAGGGTTCTTATCCAATTCTTATTGGTTTTGCTAAATGTGATCTCCTCATGATTTGATTATGAAATTACTATTAAATTGCATGATTTCACATGGGTTTTCATATGTTGACTCTTATTTCATGAATTGAAGTTTAACCATGGAAATTTCTACATGCATGAAGTTAATTTAAGCAAATTGGATTTTGATAGCATGTTTCTTATGGATTTTGAAGCATGTGCATTCCTAGTTCCTATGATTCGATGAAAGTATATGTTTTATGAAAATTGAACTAGAGCCATGAAAATTTTACAACTCATAAAGTATGCAAGTTTTCCATGTTATGAAGTATTATGCAAGACAAGACACTCGATGTTCCACCAATGCTCATGAATCGATTTCTAAACCAAATTCATAAGTAGTATTACGATTTGGGGTATGAATAAGTTATGAACAAGTTTGGCATCAGATATGTCACATGCATATGAGCTCATGTTTTATGTTTTGGGAGTAGTATTTAGCACCGAGAGACGAGTGTTCAGATAACCCAAGTCCAAAACTATGTTTCCACCGTAGGTTGCCCTCTATGGCTTATCATGACAGGATCCTGGTACGACACGGTTCTAACCTTGGCTGGTTAGGACAGCTCTTTTCAGTAGGTGTACATGACACTGAACTCCATGTAGCTGATCATGGTTTAATGTCGGTTAAGAGAAACTCCCACATGTTATTTTCAAGCTATGAAGTTATATGATCCTATATTATGAACATTAAGCTTCATTTTACGTTTCATGTTTTATACTTTGATATATATTCATGTTCCTTCTTTACGTAACAAGTTCATCCTAAAGCATTCTTTAAACTATTTTTATCATGATTCATGCATTGCTCAGATACTCGGTACATCCTATAGTACTGACACATATCTTGCAATGCATCCTTTGATGATGAAGATTCAGGTGTTCCTTCGCTAACATGTAACTAGAGCTTCCAGGACACTTTCTGTTACCTGTGGGTGAGTCCTCTAAGGTCGAGGGCTAGTTATATTTTAGAGTATTGATTCTTACTTTCATAATTTGAGTTATCTAGGGTCTTGTACTAGCAACTCCTTATGTCATGTAGAGGCTTTCAGACTTAGAAAGTGATTGAGTCTCTTTTCGGATCTTATATTTCTATTTGACTTGGTTATCTATGTATGAAATTCTAGATTTATCTATTTGGCTTCCGCTTATCTTTGTTATGCTTGAGACTGCTATGACCAAGGGTTATCTTGGGGCACTTGTGGTCCCAAGTCTTGTGTTACGTCTAGGTGGTAGCCTCGGGGCGTGACACATTCTGCCTCGCCATTATTTGGTGCAGCAGGCCCATTCTTGCTAGAGCGGGACCATTGTGGCAACATTAGGCTAACTATGGCAAGCTATGGCGACTCACTGAGTTTAGCTATGGAGGGACTCTGACTAATACAACAGTCTCACTGCAGAAGGAATCCTTCCTCTATAGCGGTCTGGGAACCAGTAACTCGAGAACTTTGTTCAGAAGCCCAAATTCACAACACACTTATTGAGCTTAAGACATCATGAAACTATCCCATCGTGGAATCCACTATAAACACATGCTATGAATTTATTTGTAGACCAAAAATTTCCTACAGAAGTCTAGATTACTAGGTTACCCCTTAACAGATCACGACAACACAAAATACAATCCCACTAATCATAATTCACCTTAGATAGACACAACATATGTTTTTAGCCTTAAACCACTCCACCCTTAGATTTTATTAACTCAAATCACTAAGGGATACTCCAATAAGATACTTAGGACCTAACCATTCCATATTGACTAGGAGGGTCGTTACATCAGATACCAATTAAATAATTGTTCATCACTGAACAGACTAGAAAGAAAATACAAGGGAAAGATAACTTACTTAGTGAAAATCTAGGGAAACTTGTTGCCCATGTCTTATTTGGCCTCACTAGTGGCCTCTTCAATAGGATGGTTCATCCACTAGACCTTCACAATTGCAATTTCCTTTGATCTCAACTTGCCGAACTCTCTATCTAGTATAGCCACATTCCTTTTCATAGGACAAATTCTCATGAAACGGGACCGAATCCTAATGAATTATGTAATCCCCATCACCATGATACTTCTTCAATATAGACACATGAAACACTAGGTGAACTCCAGACAAACTTGGAGGCAAAGCCAATTCATATGCTACCTCCCCCAGACACTTAGAAATTTTAAATGGACCAATAAACCTCAAACAGAGCTTACCTTGCTTACCAAACCTCATCACACCCTTCATGGGTGAAACCTTGAGCAACACTTTATCTCTTAATATTAACTCCATATCCTTAACCTTTCAGTCTGCATACTCATTCTACCAACTATGGGCTGCTAAGAGTTTCTCTTGAATGAACTTCACCATTTCTAATGATTCCCTCAATAAATTAGTACCGCATGGTCTAACCTCAAATGCATCAAATCAACCAATAGGGTACCTATATATCCTCCAATATAAAATCTCAAATGGAGCCATATAAATATTCGAGTGATAACTATTATTATATGAAAACTCAACCAATAGAAAGAACTGATCCCAATGACCACCAAAGTTTATCACACACACCTGAAGCATGTCTTCTGAGACCTGAATCATCCGCTCAGACTGCCTATCAGTCTGAGGGTAAAAGTCATACAGAGGTCCTACCTAGTACCCAACTCAACCTGCAATGTTCTCTTAAAGTTAGAAGTAAATTGAGTACCTCTATTTTATTTAATGGAGACCAGAACTCCATGCAATTGGACAATCTCACCAATATAAAGCTTGGATAACTTCTTTACATTATAAGTCACTTGAACTGGAATGAAGTGTGCATACTTACTCAACAGTTCAACAATGACAAAAATAGAATCAAACTTACCCAATGTCTTTGGAAGACCAACCACAAAGTCCATTGCATTATTTTCCCACTTCCATTTCAGAATGGGAATTCTCTAAATTGTCCCTCTAGGTATTTGGTTCTCATACTTAACCTGCTTACAGTTTGGATACTAGGCGACAAGGTAAAAAATATTGTGCTTCATTTTACCCTAGCAATAGTGTTGCCTTACATCACAATACATCTTGGTGGTGCCAAGATGTACAGAGTACCTCAAACTATGAGCCTCTACAAGAAAAGTCTTGATCAAATCATCAACATACGGAACATATACGTGTTAGCCTCCTTAACTAACTCATTTTGATTATGATAATTAATCCCATATGTGTGCTGTTGTAGGCAAAAAGAACAATATAACAAAATCCCAATGAAAGATATGGACAATATAAAATCCAAGAATTAAAGGAAATAAATATGCAGAATCATGGATTGAACTCAACAAGCAAATAAAGAAAGCAATCAATCAATCAGATCAAGACATGCTCTAGCCAAGAATGAAGCATTTAATGAATCACAGAAGCAAAGAGGGAAAGCAATCAATCAAACAAGTCGGATCGAAGCATGATCCAGCCAAGAAGGAAGCAATCAATTAATCAAGGCAAATAAAGGAAGGAAGTAATAAAGATTTATCGATTCATATGTAAGGAATATCATGGACATATCTGATATGGACATGACCTGAAGAAGATATTCAATCAAGACAACTCTACAAATCCTTGATTGAGAGAAACTCTATTGGGTTTTCCCTTTTAGAGAAAAGAGCACAGTCAAGTATAAAAGCGAGAAAGTCAAGAAGAGAAAAGTCACGCAACTTCTCTTGAACAAGTCTACTGTCTAGCTTTTATCTTTCATAATACTTTGTACTCCCTTGAGTCTATAATTGTAACCAAAGAAAAAAAAGTCAGTTCTAGTTATACAGGTAAGGGCGGTGTCACTACAAAATCAAGGAAGATAATCTGAGATTGTCAAGCAAAACTCTTTACCTTTTCATTCAAAAAGCTCGAAAGAAAACCCTTGAAACCCAAGGGGACTGAAATAAGCACCACATCGATGATCCAAACTAGTATAAAAACATTGTTTTGTTATTTATCTTAAGCTTTAGCATTTCTTTATAATCTATTGTTTTAGAAATAACCTGCAGGTGAGTCGACTTGTGCATAGCCACAGTCGACTTGACGGTATGAAATTTTAAAATCACCCCCCTCTTGACTTTTAATTGGTATCAGAGAAGGTATTACAGTCCAAGTGCCTAACTGCCCATGAGAAAATACCAATATGGCAGCATACCAAATCCCTGGAGAAATTTATTAAGACGGATACTCATCAAATAGACCTCCCTACTTAAACGGACAATACTACTCTCACTAGAAGGAAATATTCAGAATCTTCATACAAACAAATAATTTCCAAGCCTGGGTTATGATAAAGAAAGGACCAAAACCCATTATAGGAACCACATCAAAGGACTCTACTAGAAAAGTTTAATCGAAAGGCTTTGATGTTACAAATGAGCAACAAGAGGTAATTCAAACTTATGCTAGAGCTATAAGCCTACTTAATTATCCTGTTAGCGGATCAGAATATGAGAAGATCTCCACTTGTGAAATTGCAAAGGAAATGTGTGACAAACTCGAAGTCACATATGAAGGAGCTACAAAAGTGAAAGAAGCAAGAATCAACGCCCTAGTGAAAGAGTATGATTTTTTCAAAATGGCAGATGAAGAAACCATTGAAATAATATTCTCCAGATTCAGGAAAATCATAGGAGAACTTAAGTCTCTAAGAATGGTATATTCAAATGGACTACAAGTAAGAAAACTCATCAAAGGTCTTCCCAAGATTTCTGAATGAAAGGCCACCATCCTTGAAGATGGAGACCTAGAAAATATGACTTATGATAAACTGCGAGGAAATTTGATAGCCTACAAACAAAATCACATCAACCGATATCTCAAGGAGGAAAAGAAGAAAAATGTTTCCTTCAATGAAATACCTTAGGAAGATTCAATAGAAGGAGTGGATGAGGAGCGAAATGAAGCACTAGCATTTACCAATCAAGGAGTAAGACACATGTTGAGACAAAGGAACAAGAGGTCAAAGCCAAGCAACAGAGGCAATGTCTATCAAAAGAATGATGAAAAATGCTATCACTGTGGAAAACTAAGGCACATCAAACCAAACTGTCCTGAGCTTAAAAAGAGGGCAACTCGAAGAAACAACAATCCAAAGAATGTTGGAGCCTGGAGTGATGAAGAAGCCTCAGAAGATGGATCAGTTGAAACTGATAACATATGCTTTATGGCTATCGATGAAACAAGTTAGGTAAGATACCCTGACTATCTAAATTGCTCTAATCTTTTAACCTCTCTTGATTTAGTTACCAACGATCTCCAAAAGCTTATTGATGAATACAATAAACTTGCTAGAGTGAAAAAGGATTGGACAGTTATTCTTGAAGCAAGACAAATTGAGGTAGCTTTGCTTGATGAAGAACTTGGTGAAATAAAAATGCATTTGAGTAACTTTAAGAATTTTCCAAGCCAATGCTTAGTTAAAACTATCAGATCTTCTTCAAAAAGCTCTAAAAATGAATATTTCTCAAACTCCTCAAATTATTTTCACTCTGCTAAAAGCTCTTTTAATCACTATAGACCTATCTATTTTTCTTGTGGGAAAATCGGCCACAAGGCTTTCAATTGTAAGAGACTTCATCTTGGAAAATGGGTATGGAGACCTAAAGACACTAACCACTAAGGACCCAAAGATACTTGGGTACCTAAAAGAAACTGATTTACTTGTTTTGCAGGGAAACTCCAGAAAGATATACAAAAAGGGTATGTGGGTAATAGACAGTGGGTGTTCCAAACATATGACAGGCAAAAGACAAAGTTTTAAATTAGTAAAAGATCTTGATGGTAGATATGTGAGATTTGGTGACAATGCAAAAGGTCATGTAGTCAGAGTCAGATCCATAACAATCAGTCCTTCATGCGATCTAATCGAAGTCTACTTGGTCGAAGGACTTAAGCACAACATACTTAGCATCAGTCAACTATGTGATGCAGGATTTTATGTGTTGTTCAATGCTATCAAATTCACTATCACCAACACTTCAAAGAATATCACTATTATTGGTAATCAGGTTGAAAACATCTATGTTTTGAATAATGTTGATTTACCTACCTTAACTTATCTTACTGCTTTATCTTGTGATCTACGATTGTGTCATAGAAAGGTTGGCCATGCCAGCATGCACTCTCTCTAGAAGTTATCTAGATTTGAACTTGTTATTGGTCTGCCAAAACTCAAGTTTTAAACGGATCATATATGTGATGCCTGTAAACTTGGTAAACAGACTCACTCCTCCTTCAAAGTCAAAGATATCGTGAGCACTTCTAAGCCTCTTCAGCTAATTCACATGGATTTATTTGGTTCTACTAGAATTGCTAGTATTGGTGGTAAAAGATATGCTATTTTCATTATTGATGACTTTTCAATATTCACCTGGGTTATTTTTATTGCTCACAAACATGAAGCCTTTGCTAACTTTGAAGTGTTTTGTAGAATAGTTCAAAGAGAAGCAGGTTATTACATATCTACCATTCATAGTGATCACGAAGGAGAATGTGAAAATAATGCATTCGAGGAATTCTACTCACAAAATGGTTTCACCCAAAATTTCTCATTGCCTCGCTCACCACAATCAAATGACATTATTGAACAAAAGAATAGATCCTTTCAAGATACTGCACGAGTTCTACTGGAACAAAGTCTTCCTGATCGTTTCTGGGTGGAAGCGGTAAGCACAACCTGTCATATTATGAACAAATATTTGATAAGGCCTATCGTGAAAAGACTCCATATGAACTATGGAAAGGAAAGAAGCCCAACATCAGCTATTTTCATCAATTTGGATGTAAATATTTTATCCACAACAATGGTAAGACAAACTTGGGAAAGTTTGATCCTCGTAGTGATAAAGGTATCTTTTTGTGTTACTCTCCCTCTAGTCGTGCTTTTAGAGTTTGTAATAAAAGAACCTTAAGTGTTGAAGAATATATGCATGAAATGTTTGATGACTCTAATCCCAGTGTTCAGAAATCTAGTAGTATCGGTATTGATGAGGAACAGGTACAAAAGTTGACTCCCGAGGAATCAACCTAGTTGACTACTCTAGATGAAACCTAAGAGTCAACTATGACTTTAAATGAGCTGACTCCTAATGCAGTCTCTTCCAAAACAAATATTCCAAGAGAGTTGAGACACGATGACACCTTCCCAAATAACTTTATTATTTGATAGCCAGTACAAAAAATGCAGACTAGAGCATCATTAAGGAAACAAGCCTCAGTAGCTCTCATTTCAAAACTTGAACCCAAGCGTATTAATGAAGCATTAGAAGATGAATCATAGATGCATGCTATGAAGGAAAAATTGGATCAATTTGAATAAAACAAAGTATGGACTTTCATGAAGCGACCAAAAAATTATTCAGTCATTGGAACGAAGTGGGTATTTAGAAACAAGCTCAATGAAGAAGGTAAACTTATCAGAATTAAGACAAGGTTAGTGGCTCAAGGTTACTCTCAACAAGAAGGTATTGATTTTGATGATGCCTTTGCTCCTGTAGCAAGGTTAGAATCTATTCGCATGTAGTTAGTCTCTGCTTCATTCAAACGGTTTAAATTATTTCAAATGGATGTTAAAAGAGCTTTCTTAAATGGATTTATAAAGGAAGAAGTTTTTGTAAAACAACCTCCTGGCTTTGAAAATCCCTCTTGTCCTGATCATGTTTTTAAACTATCCAAAGATCTCTATGGTCTCAAACAAGCCACTAAAGCATGGTATGAGAGATTGAGAACTTTTTTGCTAAGCAATAATTTTCAACGAGGAAAAATTGATACCACTCTTTTTACTCAAAAATTAGATTCAAATATTTTGATGGTGCAAATTTATGTTGATGATAATATTTTTGGAAGTACTAATTCATCTCTTTGCCTGAAATTTGCTAATCTTATGAAAGGAGAATTCAAAATGAGCCTGATGGGAGAACTCACATTCTTTCTTAGACTACAAATCAAGCAATCATCAAAAGGAATCTTTATCAGTCAAGGAAAGTACATGAGAGAGCTCATAAAAAATTTGAATGGAAAAAGAAAAAGCTTTCGAAACTCCTATGAGTCCTTCTACATGTCTTAAAACTGATGCCCCTGGAAAGGACGTAGACTTATCATGGAATGATCAGCTTCTTACTATATCTAACAACAAGTTTCCCTGACATCATGTTCAGTATATGCAAATGTGTACGATTCCAATTAGTTCCAAAAGAATCTCATCTAACTGCTGTAAAAAGGATAATTTGTTACCTAATTGGAACCCAAAATCTTAGACTATGGTATCCTCACTCATCACACTTTGAATTAATTGGCTATTCAAATACTGAATTTGCAGGTGATAAAACTGATCATAAATGTACAAGAGGAACATGTAAGATCATTCGAGAAGCACTAATTTCATGGCACAGTAAGAAACAGATGTTTGTTGCTCTCTCAACTACAAAATCAGAATATATTGCAGTCGGTAGTTGTGGTACTCAATTACTTTGGATCATGCATCAACTACTTGATTAAAATTTATCCTTTGAAAGTGTTCCTATATTTTGTGATAATACTAGTGCTATAATTCTTTCTAAATATATTGTGCATAACTCTAGGGATAAGCATATTGATATTAAGCATCATTTTATTAGATATCATGTTTAAAATGGAGACTTTGTGCTTGAATTTGTTGATTCTGAAAATCAGTTAGCTGATATTTTCATAAAACCGCTTTTGGAGAAAAGATTTTGTTTCCTTAGACAATGTCTGGGAATTACTGTTTTTAACAATTAGTACATTCTACGTTTTCAAAATTCATTAATTACTTCTATTTTTTTCTCTTCTCTAGATACGTTTTTTTTCCTCTTTATTGTAAGAATATCTTCGTTCAAAAGATTTTTCCTTTTTCAAAGTGTCAAATCCCTGATGTCACACCTCTTTGTTCTCCATCATTTCTCTTCATCTTCCTTAACATATTGTTAAAAAACTCTCTTCTCTTTCTTTATTTTTCTCAAACTCTCTACTTTTATCTCTCTAAATGACTAAGACCAGATCCATGGGATCCTTCATAAAACCCTCAGGTGGCACTTATCTGTCCCCTAAATCTGATATTCTATCCCTCTCCTCTGAATCTTCAGAAGGAGAATCATTTTTTCCTTTACATTATCCTATCTCCAAGAAAAGATCATATGTTGGAAGAAAGGGAGGAAAGAAGAAATTGTGACCTGATGATTTAGAGCCTCTGTCCCTTGAATACATGCATAAGTTTTGGGGTGCAGAACAAAAGAGTACATTTGAATCCTTCAAGAATCGACAAGTTATTTCTGGCTGGGTTATTTATTTGGAACAGTTGGAGGAAATTCACTGTCGTGTAGACCCTTCATTAAGGCTCAAATGTTGTCCTTGCTTCTCAATCTTTGTGGTCTGGAGTATTTTGAGAAACCATTTTGCATGTTCTATGCTAATCTTTGTCTTTCCAAGGACAGTCGGGAATTAGAAACCCTAGTTCTGGGAAATCATATTATTGTGAACGACTTCTTATTTGGAAAGGTCTTTGGAACAAAATTCTCTAGTATTGTTCCCTTTATGGATAGAAACTGGCCTGAGGATTTTGAAGTTACCTTAGAAGGTGTTAAGGTTCTCATATGATTGCTACTACTTTAGTTCCAAGTAAAAGTACTCTCAGCACCATCTCGAATAGAGATGCTTTTGTCTTTTACTATCTACTGAAGAAATATTGTATCAATTGGGCCTCCTAGTTTTGTGAATATATGATGGAGAGTATAAAGCATATAAATGCCACTGCTAGTCTGTCGTATGGTCTGCTTATATCTCGTATCATAGTCCACTCTATGATGAAAATGTCATTCTACCCACCTATTAAGATCTCATCAACTTATGACTCCAGAACCTTCTCCAGTATGGGATTTGTCTTGGTAGATGAAAAATGGTGCAATAAAGATGCATCTAGGAAAAGAACTGATCCTCCTAAAGCCACCAGAGTTTCTGTTGATTGAGCCACCTCTCTGATCAAAGAAACTGAGGACATGAAAGAAAAATTGATGACACTGGAAAGTGGAATGCAGTTGCTACAAGAGACAGCTGGTAAGTCTCCCCGGGTGGAGAAGAAATTAGCTCTGATATTGGGAAGCTATGAATTGCTATGGATGACATGAAGAAGGAAGGAGTCTCGTGTGTCAACAAATTGATTAAGAAGGTCAGCTCTATCTCAAAGGAAGCCGACTCCTCTCACAATTAGCTTGATGTCACATTGCAAACCTCTTACTCCAACTTTTGCAAGAACGTGGAATGATCCTATGACACTTTCTGCAGAAACATGCACAACACTCTCAGATACTTCTTAGAGAAGCGCTAATCCTGTTCTCTTTGTTTCTATTTTTAAACTCCATTTTGTAGGAATATGTCTCTTTCAGACATTTTATTTTGGCTCTGTATCAGGGATTCCTTATACCTCTCTGATATTCCCTACTACTCCTAGTGCTTCTTAAGTGCATCGTATTATCTATCTGTGTTTTTCCTATTTGTTCCTGCTCTGCCTATTTGTTATGTGCTGTATATTCTCTGTATGTTCTTTTTTATTATACAAAAGGGGTAGAAAGTACACACAAAATTCTCAAGATCTCAGAGCATTAAGAAAGGGAGAGCATAAAGGAATGGGGAATCCAACCATTTAACAAGGAAGTATACTACAATAAATTTGTGTATTTTAATTGTCATCAATCAAAAAGGGAGAGATTGTTAGCCTCCTTAACTAACTCATTTCTATTATGACAATTAATACCATATGTGTGTTGTTGCAGGCAAAGAGAACAAGACAACAAAAGCCCGATGATTATGGAGACAATATCATACAAGATATGGACAATATAAAAGCCAAGAATTAAGGGAATCAAATCTGCAGAATCACGGATTGAACTCAACAAGCAAATAAGGAAATCAATCAATCAATCAGATCAAGACACACTCTAGCAAAGAAAGAAGCAATCAATGAATCACGAAAGCAAAGAGGGAAAGCAATCAATCAAGCAAGTCGAATCAAAGCATGATCCATCCAAGAAGCAAGTAATCAATCAATCAAGGCAAATAAAGGAAGGAAGTAATAAAGATGGATCAATTAATATGAAAGGAATATCAAGGACATATCTAATATGGACATGATTTGAATAAAATACTCAATCAAGACATCTCTACAAATCCTTGAATAAGAGAAACTCCTTTGGGTTTTCCTTTTCAGAGAAAAGAGTACATCTACCTACTGGAGTATAAAAGCCAACAAGTCAAGAAGAGAAAAACCATGCAACTTCTCTTGAACAAGTCTAGTGTCTAGCTTTTATCTTTCATAATACTTTGTACTCCCTTGAGTCTACAATTGTAACCAAAATAAAAAGAAAAAGTTAGTACTAGTTATACTGGTAGAGGCGGTGTCACTACAAAATCAAGGAAGACAATCCAAACTCTTTGTAAACCTTTTCGTTCAAAAAGCTCTAAAGGAAATCCTTAAAACCCAAGTGGACTAGAATAGGCACCACATCAGTGATCCGAACCAGTATAAAAATAGTGTATCGTTATTTATCTTAAGCTTTAGCATTTCTTTATACTCTGTTGTTTTAGGAATAACTTGCAGGTGAGTAGACTTGTGCATAGCCACAGTCGACTTGACGGTAAGAAATTTTAAATTCACCCCCTCTTGACATTCAATATGCTCCCCCTAATCCTCAAGACACCCTCATCATCAATCATGGCCTCTTTGTCCTCTCCCTGCAAGACCTTATCACAAATCTTGCCCAACATAGCATCTTAAAACTGCCAAGACTTAATCTGCTCTAGAAAAGAGGACCTTTCCTCAACACAAGACAACACTCCACCAGACTCAGTCAAATCAATTCTTATGAGTTTGAACCTCTCTAGCCAACAAATGCCTTGTATCCTCTAAAAAGGCCAGGCTACCCATACTCTTAGGCTTTCTGTTCAACTCATCAACTACCATATTTGCCTTAGTAGGATGATACAAGATTGTAACATCATAATCCTTGAGAAGCTCCATCCATGGATGTTGTCTCAAACTCAGATCCCTCTCCATAAACACATGTTGAAAGTTGTGGTTGTTAGTGAACATCTCATAACGGACACCATAAATATTGTGCCTCAAAATTTTAAAAGCAAACACCACCGCTGCCAACTCTAAGTCATGCACAGGATAGTTCTTATCATGTACCTTCAACTACCTAGAAGCATATGCAATGAATTTCTTGTCCTCAATCAAAATAGCCCCCAAACTAGAATGTGAAACATCACAATAAATGACAAAGTCCTTACCTTCCACAGGCAAAGCAAGGATGGGAGTTATAGTTAACAAAGTCTTGAGCTTTTGGAAACTCTACTCACATTCATCAGACCACTGAAAATGTATATCTTTCTGGGTCAAGGAAGTCAGCTGAGAAGCAATAAAAGCTAACCCATTTACGAACCAATGTTAATATCTAGCCAACCCCACAAAGTTTTGAATCTCAATCACAAAGGTATTCCTAACCCAACTTGACTACCTCTATTTTTTATAGTTCAGCCATGATTTCCTCGTTTCAAACCACATGCCCCAAGAATGACACTGAATCCAACAAAAACTCATACTTACGAAATTTTAGATACAACTACTTCTCTTTTAACAATTTCAATACAACTCTCAAATGAGCCTCATGCTCTTTCTTTCTAATCGAATGTACCAGGATGTCATCAATAAGTACAATAACAAAAGAATTCAAAAAGGGCTTAAAGATCCCATTTATCAAATTCATAAAGGCAGCTGGGGAATTAGTAAGTGCAAAAGACATCATCAAAAATATGAAATGCCCATACTTGGTCCGGAAAGAAGTCTTAGGTATATCATTAGCCCGAATGTTCAATTAATGATAGCCAGACCTCAAGTCAATCATGGAGAAGACTGATGCACCCTGAAGTTGATCAAACAAGTCATCTATGTAAGGAAGAGGATACTTATTTTGAATAGTGACCTTGTTTAGCTGACGGTGGTCAATTCACATATGCATACTCCCATATTTCTTTTTCACAAAAAAAATAGGATAACCCCATGGAAAGGCATTAGAACAAATAAACCCTTTACTAAGCAAGTCCTGCAACTCAACTTTCAATTCTCTCAACTCAGCAGGCGCTATCCTATATGGAGGATTAGAAATAGGATGAGTCTCAGGATCTAAATAAATGAAGAAGTCAATTTCATAGTCTTGTGGCCTACCAGGTTAATCCGTGGGGAACACTTCTAAGAAACCAAAGACCATAGAAACTTACTTTATGAATGGAACCGCGGCACTAGTTTCCCAAAGATGTGCTAAAAATGCCAAATAGCCGTTCTCAATCAACCTCTTGGCACGAACAAAGGGTATGTTCTTTTTAGGAACATGGCTGCAGTCATTGTTCTGCTCAAGTTTAGAGACACTAGGCATATGTATGGTCACAATCTTAACAATACAATCTAATATCGCATGATATGATGTCACCAACTCATCCTCTGAATGACATCAATGTCTACCATATTGAGAATCACTAAGTCTACACAAGCTCTATACCCCATGAATATTACAAAACATAAATGATAGACTCTACCTATAATAATAAAAAACACCGATAAAGGCAGACACATTAACAGGAACATCAAGTAAATCACAAATCTTGTCTCACCCATAACAAGGTATGTAGGCATTTAAGAAATGCAGAATCCAAGATCAAATAACACTGAAACTTATCGAGAGATTACTAGAAGCATACCTGTGACTACTGCAGCAGAGTCTCCTACCTCTTGTGACGAGATATGAGAACCCTGATACAACCTAAGCTGCCTAATACGAGGATAATCCCACTTAAAATACATAGCCTATTTACATGCACAACAATGCTTAAGAACCCAAATCTGATGAGAGGTGTTTAGATAGATGGAATACCCCCAAGGCTTGAGGGACTATCCAGTAACCCAATAGAATCCTACTCCATACCATAAGTACTGCTGCTATAGTTGCGTCTCTAGGGCTTCATGCTTGTGCATCCCTCATGCCTCCAAACAAGCTCCTCTAGAAATTTTTGAGCAAACCAATCCCATGAGAGAGGCAGTGACCCAACTTTCCTACCCTTAACAATATTCATCCACCACTCTTTGGCTGGCCCAAACAATTGAAAGGCAGTGAAATCAACTCTACTAGAGCCTACCAATCCTAACACCTGCAGTATCTCATGGAAACTAACCAAAGACCCATAAGCATCAACACAGGGATCTCCATTAAACTGTGGGGAATCGATCTCATGAACTCCTCAAACCTCATCTTCCCCTCAATTGACAAAGTTGACAAGGTCACTTGGTGTGGAGAAATACCTGGTAGTAACATACCAATACTAGGAGAGTCTATAGCAGTGACCAACTATGTATCTGGAGTTTGGAACCTCAAAGTAGTATGCAAACTAGGATTCTGAGCCATCCCTTCGAAAAATCCTAGTATATGAACCAAGACATCCTAAATCACATAGATAGCAATTCAGCCAGGTGGCATTTGTTCTGAACTCAAACCCTTTTTCCTAATTAATCCATCATCAGGAGTTACCTTTGACCCTAAATATATGTCCATAGCATGGCTCCTAGTTGTCTCCAATGACTGTGCTCTACCTCTGCCTCATCCTCTATCGTGAGCTATGGCACTAGGGTCCAACTCGGGTGTCTCTCCTCTAGCATTTATCATGATAATATCACAAGTACATAATCAAAAATAGGTGCACTTCGTAATCATAAGTCATTTAAAGACAGGCTTCAACAGTTTAGCTTATTCATGCAAGCAATGTCAAAGCAAACAATTAATCATATATCAATTATGTCTAAAAACTAACCAACTTGCGATCAATCAAAAACACATATAAGAGACTATATTAAGTCTAACTCCATATAATACCATAATTTACTTCTACCGAAGAATCCTAAGCAACAAGTTACTTTGCAAGAGCCTTACCTTTCCTCAACATGTCAGAACATTCAAAGTCTAGAATTAACTAATATTGAGAGTAATTAATAATCCACTTTTTAAAATTCAAGTTTTGGGAATTCAAACCCAATAACTCTACCCTTATTTGAGGTTTGTAGAATTCCCTAATGATCAATTACCCGCAAACTAGTCACATATTTTTCATATTATTATCATTCATAGAGTTTCTACTCCAAGTCCCTCTTTCAAGCAGTTTTTATGCAAAGGGTCTCACTTTGATGGAACTCAAGGTTCCCAAATCCTATAATTCATGTTCAAATACAATAATTACATGCTAGAAAGGGTTAGTAGACAACCTAGAATCATTCTAGCTGATTATTCGTCTACCCATAGGTCTTCTCACCATTTTCATTAACCTAGGATTCTAACCCATAATCTCCCCATAAAAATCTATATATCGGTTCTATGATGATATTAGATTACTAAGAAAAAAGGTTGATGGAATAACTTACCTCAATAAAACAAAATAACCCTAGCCATCGGAAAATTGCCTTTCTTGGAGATTTGGAATGAGTTTTAGAGTTTGTGAAATAAAACTTGGAAAAATTGACTAAAATGGGGATTCTATCTCCCCATCATTCACTGTAGTAACCCCATTCTCGCTATAGCAAGACCATTGTGGAAATATTTGGCTTGCAATGGCAAGCTCTGGCAACTCACTGAGTTCTACTATAGTGAGACTCTGACTAATACAACGGTCTTGCTTTAGCAGGAATCCTTCCGCTACAGTAGTCTGTGAACCTGTAAATCAAAAACTCTGTTAGTAGCCTCATTTTATCACACACTTTTGAGCTTAAGATATCATGAAACTATCCCATTGCAGTAGCAACGATAAACACAAGCCACGAATTATTTCAAAGACCTAGAATTTCCTATGGAAGTTTAGATTAATACGTCACCACCTAATGGATCACGACAATATAAAATACAATTACGCGAATCATAATTCACTACAGTTAGATACAACACACATTTTTAGCCTTAATCAACCCCACCTTGAGATTTTATTAACTCAACTAACTAGGGAAAACTCTAACAGGGTACTTAGACCATAACCAATCCATTACAATTAAGAGGGTCATTACAGCCTAGAGAGACTAAAATTTTTGCAAATGATTTCTTTTAGCTTTCTTGCTTTTATACGAAACCTCCTGTTATTAATTACTTAAAACATTGCCTAAGAAAACTCTTTTACTTTTTGTAGAGACTATTACCATAATGGTTAGATATGGACTTGTTCCCTTTGCAAGGTTTGTGAACACCCAGTGCAAAAGGTGGTATATGGAGCAGATGGTTAGGGGTTTTACCCATGAGTGGGGTTTCTCAATAACAAGGGTGGAATATGAGGAACCAATATTCTTTAACCGGCTATGTGAGTTGGGGTAGTTGCCACTGGTAGAGCAACTATATCGTATGAATAAGGACTGGGGGAGGGAGTTTTATGCCCATCTCCATACCATGGACTAGACCATTTTAGAACCAATAATTTTCATTATGGGTAGGGAGATCCGAGTTGAGGGGGCTGAAATAAATGAAGCTCTAGGGTTCCCAAATCCCATAGAGATTGAGTTTAAGGCAAGGAAGGAGGCTGATGATGGGCAGTGGTTGGTGAAAACATTGGTAGTTGAGTAAAAGAGGGCCATGACCAATTGGTGAATAGTCATGCGGGGATTAAGAGTACCGACTTCACCCCTGATGCTCAAAAGTGGCTCAACTTGTTTTATATGAGGGTCTTCCCTTCTAGAAATGTGACCTACCCTTGGGGATTTATAGTGGCTTACATCATGGACGGGGTGGCGGTGAATGCAAGGGCATGGATTACAGATGAGTAGAGGTAATTTGCAGCATCAAATACGAGGGATATTCTATTTCCCTCTCGTATTACTACAGTGTGTGAGTTAGTGATACACCCAAATTACACCACCAAAAAAAGTATACTGTCATTGTTCAAATATAGAACCGAACTAAGGTTAGGGTCGATCCAACAGGGAATATTGTAGGATCTCATTCAACTGTGTTTATTCACACTCTTAGCCGGCTTATTTCCCTGGGGGGGTTTAAGTAATAGTTATTGTTTGTAAATTATTAAGTAACAAGTAATTAGCAAGTATTGATATTGTTGTATTTCAGAGAGAAGATGGACTAGGACTGTGTTCCCCATGAGTTCATACTATTATAGGCGTTGTACTAGTAATCTATTCTTGTCCATAGCATGCAAGATCGGTAAGTTAGGTTCACCTAAATTGTTGGTCCCCTAGATATATGAATTTCACCATGAATATTGGTCCGTCTACGCGTGTATGCTTTACTAACCCTTACCCTTGATCCCAGATTACCTATTCCCGAAAAAGGTCAAGCTATTAGATGAGGGTTGATAGCTTCAAATATCTGTTGTAAATAACCATTTTCCCATTTGTTAACTACTTGGTCTGGCAAGTAAGAATAAGGCCCGTTCTAATGTTGGCCACCATTAAAAAAAAATCAAAGCGAAGGGAAGAATAATATATGCATAAACACTGTCCTAGAATTGCTAAGTACTTTGGCTACTTTGTTAATCCATCATGGTTAGCTACTCATGTTCATAAGTAAACAATCATAAGTTGTTGAAGAATTCATGATCATACACTTACAAGAAGAAGTAAAGAAATCCGGAAACTTGAATAAATGAAGAAGAATCAAGAATCAATGAACTTGTTAATCTCTCAAAACCAAAAACAAATCTATACCAATTTTTTACAAATATGTTTACTACAAAATATAGATCATTCAACGTAAAATAAAACCTAGGAAAAGTATTTATAGACATTACAAATCCTATCCTAAACAAAATAGGAGAACTGGAGTCGGAAGGGATCACCATTTTGTTGATGACCCATCGTTTAAGATGATGGTTCGTAGTTTTCTTAGGTTAATTGTGGTCCTAAAGAGTCATCATTGCATGTTGTGAGAAACCACGGGTTATAAAATCATTCTACGATTCGTCGACCTACTAATGGTTTTAGACTTCATTATTTCATCTCACTAATAAATAACCACGATTTACACAGGATGGTTCGTGGTCTGAAACTACAGTTTGTGAAGTTACTCGTGCTTCCTTCTCTTCTTTTTGCATGTCTGCGGTTCATCTGATCTACGAGTAATAGGATGGGTCGTGGTTATGATCCACGACTAGTAGACTGACTCGTGCTTTTTGCCTATGATTTGCACTTTTGCTGAACTTTTTTCACGACTCACAGGACAGGTCCATGGTTCCAACCACGGACCGTCAATCCTACCGTAATCCATGTAGACACCACTTTTTTAGTATGAATTTCAGCACTTTGTCTATGGACCCGGTTCCCCTGCACACTTAACAAAAACCATCAAATCTACCAATGAAATGCTAAATAACATGCACTAATCCTAAGTATTAAATGTCAAAAGTGATGTAAATCCACAACACATCAACACCCTCAACTTAAAATTATTGCATGTCCTCAAGCGACAAAAGAAGATTATCCTAATATGACGCTTGAGCAAAAGAAAACTAGAAACCACAGTAGTCATATGATTCAAACAGTTCAGCTCAAAACAAACACCCCCTTCCTTATTAGTATAAAACAAGTTCACAAGTTACCATTTATCAAGACAACACAAGAGGATCCATTGATGACATCACGCTATCAATAATCAAACTAGCATACACAAGTGAAACATACACTAATAGTCAGCAATCGATGTTACACTAGTGCCCTCACTAAAAAAAAGTCCCAATCACACAATAAATCGATTAAGATCTGGGACTGAACTAGAACACTCACACTCACAAAGAGATTCAAGCAATGCATGCGCAATACTATAGGCTTGCCCTTATTTTTTATGCCTCAGTTTTGGAATAATTGTACTGGGATCACGATAGGACTTTACTTAGCTTGTAACGTAGGTTTAGGGATGGGTATGACATATTTGGGAAGTAGTGACTATTCCCACCTTGAACTACGTTATTTTCTCTTTGACTTTTTTAGACAACACTTTTCTTTTTCCTCCCTTATTCTCCCTTTTTTCATTTCTTCTTTTTCATCAAGTGACAGGTGCGACTTTTATTTCAAAATCACTTTCTTTTTCATCACATTTTCTTCTTCTCTTTCCTTTCTCTTTTTTTTTCTAACACATCAGCCACACCTGTTATTTTTTCCTTTTTTATCACAAACATTTTCTTTTCAACCCCTATTCTCCTCATTTACCTCTACAATAGCCACCTTCAACTTAGGCGATTTGCATGGGTTGAGGTGCACAATGTCCAAGGAGGAACCAGGTTTAAACTAAAGGTTCATAGAAACAAGGAAGTTGAATAGGTTAAACAATAAAAAATGGTCAATTTTGGCTCAAAATCAGGGATCAAGGGTAAGGGTTAGTAAAGCATACACCCGTAGGCATACCAAGTTGAGTGGTAAAATTCATCTATCTAGGGGACCAACAATTTAGGTGAACCTAACTTACTGATCTTGCTTGCCAAGCACCAGAATAGATTGCTAGTACAATGCCTACAACGTTATGAACTCATGGGGAACACAGTCTTAGTCCATCTTCTCTATGAACTACAACAATATTGATACTTTCTTATTACTTGCTACTTAATAATTTACAAACATTAAATGTTACTCAACCCCCCCCCCCTTTAGGGAAATAAGCCGGCTAAAGCGCGAATACACACAATTGAACAAGATCCTACCATATTCCCTATGGGATCGACCTTATCCTTGGTTAGGTTCTATATTTGAACATCGATCGCTTTATGCTTCTTTTTGAGGTGTAATTTGGGCGTATCAAATTTTGTTGTAGTTCAGAGAGAAGATGGACAAGGACTGTGTTCCCCATGAGTTCATAATGATGTGGGTATTGTACTAGCAATCTATTCTGGTGATTAGCATGCAATATTGGTAAGTTAGGTTCACCTAAATGGTTGGTCCACTAGATAGATAAATTTCACCATGCCACTTGGTCCGTCTACGGGTGTATGCTTTACTAACCCTTACCCTTAATCCCAGATTAGCTATTCCCAGAAAAGGTCAAGCTATTAGATAAGGGTTGATAGCTGATGAACGCTCAAATTGTGCTCCCCAAAGTTGGAGGCTACGGTGATCATGCAGCAATAAAAAAATTATAATCCCAACGAGTGTCAGGGTCATACCCAAGAGACATGGAGTAGCTAAATAGAAATTGTATTGAGTTAAGTTCAAAGCAAGAGTAAATGCTCAAAATAGAAAGAAATGATGGGGGAATTGGGATGTTGTCACTACAATTACAATTCAATTAAAAAGCAATAAAATAAAGGCGGGTATACCAAGTTGGCTAGACGACTAGGGATGTGTATCCGATGGGGCTTTAATCATGGGATAGGGTGATTACTAATTCATACTTATTCTCACTTATTGACATAAGTAGCATTGGTCATGGGTATGGAATGTTTATCTCTCGATCAACATCAATATTTCCGATGATTTCGATTAGAACATCATCGGATTGATCAACAAACAACCAATATAAGCTTGGAGAGGTCACACTATCTCTAGCTTAGACTTTTAAATGGGTGATTCCGTCGATATGAGCTATTTCTAGCCTGAAATCTGAATGAAGTCCCAAATTCCCACTAGTAATTTCACATCTGAAACCATGAAATCCTTTCTCAAGCAATCACATAGTCAAGTAATGAAAATTAATATTTGCAACCAGTAATTTTAGGATTAAAACTTGGTGAAATACTGGACCCATGTCAAATAAGAAATTATAAGAAAGAATTAATAACACCCACAACCATTAGCTAAGCACCCATCATCAACACACCCCTAGACAAGAGAATTTAGCCACTCATAGTAAGAGAGAAAGAGATATCAGCTGGGTAAGTTAAAATCTCTTCCATTAGAGCAGAATCTCAAGATCTAGATTCAATTTGAGCACACAAGTGTTAACCAAGAGAATTAGATTGAAACCCTCTTCTCAATGGAGGTGAAAACTTAGTCTCAAAGCAAAGATCTCTTCAGAATATTCAGGACTGAAGAAATTTATTTACAATTGTTCCTAAATAGGACTTTTATAGTTTCCCAAAATGTCACTAAAAATTAGGACAAAAAATCCCTAAGAGAGGTGTGCGACATGACGTGCGGTTTGCACAGTGTGATGTGTGCATCTCACAGTGCCTTCAGGTGTACCAGTGACTTCAGCTATCTTTGGGAGCTCCATGCAAAGGGGGTGCGTTTCACACCTTGAGATGTGTGCATCGCACAACGACTGCACCTCTTAATAGACTCTTCAGGATTTTTGCAGCTCTATGCGAAAGAGGTGCAGTTTGCACCTCAGCTTGTGCGTGTAGCATGACCACCGCATCTTCAGATTTTTTTAACACTTCACACTACACTCTTTTTGAGCTTTTTTTGGGTCCATTTCCTTGTTTATCATCCTCTATCAAAAGTACCTGCATAAACATCAATAAAGGCCATAAGAACCTCTAAATCTATTCAAAACATAGCAACTCACAATCATTCAATTCACAAAACACGAGATTATAGGAGAACCAAGAAGACTCTCACTCTCTCAAGGAAGTTCAAGTGCATACGCGTCTAACCATAGGCTTGGCCTTCATGTATATCGCCACAAATGTAGGGTGGCCAAGCTCATAATCATAAAGGACTTGTGGGTTATGATTTTGGCTAGGTCTAAGGTGAGGATATTATTTTGTTCAAGTGACTACACCTCCCTAATGCTCTTTGTTCTCATTTCGAACACCACTCACATTTTTCTATTTCAACTTTACCTTATTTCTCCCTCTCACAACCCAAGATTTGTCCTTTTTACTCATGACCATTCAAACTCCTTATACCGCCTTCACTTGGTAGCACCTATTTTTGCTTTTCAATTTGCTCATTGGATTGATATTTTAGAGCAATTTTCAATTTGAAATTAAGGTGTACCTTGCACTTGAAGTGCACTGCTTTTCTTCTCCTTATTTGATCACATGCACCCCCAAACTTAGGTATTTGCCTATGTTATATTTCGTTTCCCCCCCAAACTTAGACTTTTAGCCTACATTTCATTTTCAAGCAATTAGGGAGGATGTGTGCCAAAATAGAGGTTCCAAAAAGGCCAGGTATTAACAAGGTGCCAAAGAACGATCACAAACTCAAAGTAGTCTCTAGGATTTGATGTCATGGGAAGTCATTTGGGTGAAGTGGCTATCAAAGAGGGCCTAAGGTCATCTTCCAAGCTCGGTAACACCTAGAATTTTTCTTTGAATCATATTCGGGGCAAGTTCTAGATGACACTTATGCACAAGAATCAAGGTAAAACCTCACCACACAAGATATCATGCCACAAGACCTCTTTCATTAGTCTCACAATCAATTGGGGCAAATGATTTTTGACAAGCTATTCTAAGTTCATTACACACTCGTTTATGAGTCAATCAAGCCAAAGAAAGAGTGTGCAAATCATGACAAGAGAATGTTTTTCCTGAAAAATTCATTTCCCTTCTTCCTTTTATTTTCAAACAAATTTGCCATTTGCCAAGATAAATTTTTTGGTGGGCCCATTTTGAGACAAACAACTGCAGACTCAATTATAAACTAAAACATGGCATTTTCCTTAAGAAAGTCTCCTCTCAATCTATCATAGGGAAACACCAACCCGGTTCGACACAAAACAAAAGAGAAGAAAAAGAAAATAATTAAAACTCTTTCTTCTTGAGAAAGAACCGTGGTATTAAGAAAACCCTCGGAGTTTATTTCTAAACTACTATTAACAAGGCGATGCAATCACCCCCAACGGAAATGGAGCATTGTCCCTAATGATATAAGCAAGAGAAAGCAACAAACTCCCTGAACCGAGGTGCGAAATGCACTACAAGTGGTGCGGCCGCCCCTCAACTGCACAATCAAATCGGACAAATTTGACTTCCTTCTATTTGTTGCTTGTGCGATTGGTGTGCGACACACACTTAGGGTTGTGCAAACTTCCTCATTGAATGCATGTTAGTGTGGATTTCTAAGGAAGACTGCCAGTCTTCTACTAAAAGGTGTGAAATTAGTGTGCGACATGCACAACTACTCCTGCGATCACACACCAGTCGCATATAGTGTGGTTCAATTTATTAGATTTTCTATTAAGCTCATGCGATCTGATGTGCAATGTGCACTTGGGAATGTGTAGTCCTCACAGCCCAGCGCACGTTGCCTTAAATATTTCAAATTTCCTTTAGGCCTTCTGGTTTGGCATGTGGTGTGTTGTGCGACATGCATAATTGTTTCTGCGTTCCGCACAGTCCACTGTATAGCCCATTTTTGCCCTGATTTCCCTTGTTCATTTTTCCATCCATGCCTTCCCTACAAACACACCAAAAATAACAAAAAATAACCAAAAACAAATAAAGAAACTTGGGTTACCTCCCAAGTAATGCTTGATTTAACATTGCAGCACGACGATACTACCTCAATCCTCAATCATTCTTTTGGTTGGTGACGGTGTCGCTAGGCAACATCCCTTTCATCCTTGGGTTCATTTGTCTTGAGAGGTGGTTCATTTTGGCCTCAAGATGCTTGATCCAGGCTGAGTGAGAGCTCACGATTTGATGAAGTGTTGAAACTTTACTCTTTAGTTCACTCACTCCAAAATTTATTGTGTCCACCTTTTTGAGAACCAAGGACAGCATGTCCTCCAACTTGTATTGGCCGGGGTTGCTTGTGCCCGGTTGGTAGAGAGAATCTGACTTGTTTGGGGGAATGTAAGGATTAGAGCTCCAGTGATTAAAGCGATCATCATCTTTGTCTCTATCACGCCAATTTGCGTCCCTCTCTTTGTCTCGAATCTAACCTTGGTTCTCCTTCCTCGGGCGATAATACCCAGGGCTAGAACCCACCGACACAAAACATAGATTTTCATCAACCACAGTCATGAGCTCATTATCACTAGCTTTGATTTTTGGTGTGCTCACAACATTCACCGTCTTAGCACCACCAGCTACCATTAGATGCTTGGCCATCAAATTAATTTGTGTCATAATTTAGGCCATTGCCTCATCACGCTCCTCATCCTTCTTCCTCAATTCATTAACCAAGATGGATGAGGGTCCTCCCAAAGTTGGCACATCCGTTTCTCTTGTATGCCAATCTTGATTAGTCTTTGTCATTCTCTCTAACAAAACTGAGGCAATGGGAAAGTCTAAGTCCACGAAGGTACCACCTCCAAGATTGTCAGCCACCGATTTATTCATAGAGTTCAATGATCGATAGAAGCTTTGTAGCAACACACTTTTTGACAACTCATTATGTGGACACAAGAGAAGCTTCTTTTTGAATCTTAGACAAACCTCATGAAGAGGCTCATCCGGGAGTTGCCTAAAGTTGGTGATCTCATCTGTTAACTACATCATTCTAGAGAGACGAAAGAACCTTGATGTAAATACTTAAACCAACTTGGCCCAAGAGGTGATGGAATCATCTGGCAATTCGTCCAACCACGTCGTGGCATCCCTCATCAAGGAAAAGGGAAATAGGTGCAATCGGATGGATTCTTGGGAGATATTTTGAATGATGTATGGTTGGAAAATCTCCACAAAATTTTGGACATGCCAGTTGGCATCTTCATGGGCTGCTCCACCAATTAGGCCCTTCATATGAATCAAGTGGAGCATTGTGCGAGTGACGTGAAAGACAATATTTCCTACCGTGGGGGGTAGGCGGATTGCACCCATCACCCTCTTGCATCACAGGCTCAGCAGCATTGGCATTATCGAAGCCGTCAATGCTCTCATTGTCATCGGCTTCGCTCATAGCTAGCATGTTCACTCAACCACAAACAACAAATAAAAGTAAAAGAAGTAAGCACTCTCAAATTGATTTCAAAACAACAATCAAAAATAGCTATCAACTGAAGTCCCCGGCAACGACGCCATTTTTATGAATGCTTAAATTGTGCTCCCCAAAGTTGGAGGCCACGATGATAATGCATCAAAACAAAATTTATAATCCCAATGAGTGTTGGGGTCATACCTAAGGGACTTGGAGTAGCTAAATAGAGATTGTATTGAGTTGAGTTCAAAGCGAGAGTAAATGCTCAAAATAGAAAGTAAAAGGATAGGGGAATTGGGATGTTGTCACTACAATCACAATTGAATTAAAAATAAATAAAACGAAGGAGGGTGTACCAAGTTGACTAGACAACTAGGGATGTGTATCCGATGGAGCTTTAATCATGGGATAGGGTGATTATTAATTCATACTTATTCTCGCTTATTGACATAATTAGCATTCGTCATGGGTATGGAATGTTTATCTCTCAATCAACATCCATATTTCCGATGATTTTGGTTAGAACATCATCAGTTTGATCAATAAACAACCAACATAAACTTGAGGAGGTCACACTATCCCTAGTTTAGACCCTTAAATGGGTGATTCCGTCGATAAGAGCTATTTGTAGCCTCAAATCTGAATGGAGTCCCAAATTCCCACTAGTAATTTCACATCCGAAACCATGAAATCCTTTCTCAAGCAATCACATAGTCAAGTAATGAAAATTAATATTTGCAACCACAAATTTTAGGATTAAAACCTGGTGAAATACTAGACCCATGTCAAATAAGCAATTATAAGAAAGAATTAATAACACCCACACCCATTAGCTAAGCACCCATCATCAATACACCCCTAGACAATAGAATTTAGCTAGTCATAGCAAGAGAGAAAGAGATACTAGCTAGGTAAGTCAAAGTCTCTTCCATTAGAGCAGAATCTCAAGTTATAGATTCAGTTTGAGCACACAAGTGTTAACCAAAAGACTTAGATTGAAACCCTCTTCTCAATGAGGGTGAAAACTTAGTTTGAAAGAAAAAAGATCTTCAAAATATTCAGGACTGAAGAAAGTTATTTACAATTTTGCCTAAATAGGCCTTTTATAGTTTCCCAAAAGGTCACTAAATATTAGGACAAAAATGCCCTTTGGGAGGTGTGCGGCATAACGTGCGGTTCACATATTTTGATGTGCGCATCGCACATTACCTTCAGTTGAACCAGTGACTTTGACTATCTTTGGGAGCTCCGTGCGAAGGGGGTGCGGTTCACACCTTGAGATGTGCGCGTCGCATAATGACTGCACCCCTTAACAAACTCTTCAAGATTTTTGCATCTCTATGCGGAGGAGGTGCGGTTCGCACCTCAGCTTGTGCGTTTCACATGGCCACCGCATCTTCAGTCAGAATCTTCAGCTTATTCGAACACTTCACACTTCACTCCTTTTGAGCTCTTTTTGTGTCCATTTCCTTGTTTATCATCATCTATCAAAAGTACCTGCATAGACATCAATAAAGTCCATAAGAACCTCTAAATATATTAAAAACAAAGCAATAATTCAAGGATATAGGCTCAATAAGTTGGTAGATTATTTACTTATCAATAGCCTAAAATCTCCGTTGTAAACAATCCTTTTCCTATTCATTACCGCCTTGGTCTGGCAAGTAAGATTAAGGCGAGTTCTAATGTTTCCCATCATTAAAAAGCAATCAAAGTGAAGGGAAGAATAATACATGCATAAATACAATCCTAGAATTGCAAAGTACTTTGCCTACTTTGTTAATTTGTCATGGTTCCCACAACCCTAGTTGTGGATTTAACTACTCATGTTCACAAGTAAACAATCATATGTTGTTGAAGCATTCATGATCATACACTTACAAGAAGAAGTAAAGAAATCCAGAAACTTGAATAATTGAAGAAGAATCAATAAACTTGTTAATCTCTCAAAACCAAGAACAAATCAATACCAAGTGTTTATGAATATGTTTCCTACAAAATATAGAGCATTCAACATTAAAGAAAACCTAGGAAAGTATTTATAGACATTACAAATTCTATCATAAACAAACTTGGAGAACTGGAGTCGGCAGGGATCACGACTTTGTTGACGACCCATTCTTTAAGATGATGGTTCATTGTTTGTTGAGGTCAATCGTGGTCCTGAAGAGTCATCATTGACTATTGTGAGAAACCATGGGTCATAAAATCATTCTATGGTTTGTCGACCGACTCATGGTTTTAGACTTCATTATTTCATCACTTTGATAAATAACCACGATTTCCACAAGACGGTTCATGGTCTGAAATTATAGTTCGTGAAGTGACTCATGCTTCCAGCTATTCTTTTTGCATATCTGCAGTTCATCTAATCTACGAGTGACAAGATGGGTCATGGTTTAGAACCATGACTCATAGACTGAATCATGTTTTTCGCCTATGATTTTCACTCTTGCTGAACTTTTTCCATGACTTACGGGATGGGTCTGTGGTTCTGAACCATGGACCATCAATCCTCCCGTAATCCTTGTTGAGGTCAAAATGCTAAAGAACATGCACTAATACTAAGTATTAAGCGTCAAAAGTGATGTAAATCCATGGCACATCAGTTGGAAAATATGCCCAAAGAGTAGGGTGACGCTACCATTGATTACATTGTGGCCTTCGACTAATTAAGAGTGAAAGGCACACATGGTGTGGTAGAAAAAAGAAAATAAAGGTGAGTTCTGAAGGAGGGAGAAACAATGGTTAGCGGTGGAGGAGCTGGGGCCAGTTTTTCCCAGCCTGCAGGCCCTTTCAAGTTCCTAGGAGCATAAATCGAGACAATAAAGGACCTCCAAAGGGGCTTGTTAGTGCTTTCCCAGTTACTGCACCATCGAGAGCTACAGGTCCTTCAGACCTTCACGGTGCCTTTGAGTCTCTGGCCCAGGCTCCTATTGTGCTTCGAGCAAAGCTGAATGCTAAAAAGAAGAAAATACGCTCATGGGACAAGATGCTACTCTGGATATGGAAGGGGGTCAGGAATCTCATCAAGAACCTAACTGCAGTTAAGTAAATCCCTAAGGTATTCTAACTGGATGTCCAGAATTTCTCCTTCCTAAGTTAATTGGACGAGGAGGAGTCTAGTAACTCAAGTTCCAACATTGATAGACCGTCTAGCTAGGCCATGGCATGGTGAATTCCCTACCCCTCATTTATCTTTTACTCAGCTTTATCACTTGTCATTGTAGGGCCCTTTTTAGATAATCTCTTTACATTTTGCATGTGTGTATTTTCGTTGGATGATTTGTTATTTTTGATATTGTGGATACCATTGGTCGCATTAAAAAGACGATTGCCTTGTTTGTAGGCTGATATATTTTATAGAATCTTTTTTAGTAGCTTATATCTCTTGTTTTACATAGAAAAAGTGAAGTCCCTAAAATAGAGACTTACTCCTGAGTGTTCTGGCTCACACATGTATGCTGTAGCGGACAATATTCCAATGTCACGAAAGCGCTATGGTGAAAATGGGTTCTCTATGGCGGACCCTCAGATTTTTCATAGGTGATCTACATCAGTCCCTTCTTCATCGAAGTGGGCCTTTTGTAGCGAGAATCTCTTCACTGTAGTGAAGGAAGCCGGATAGATGCAATAGAACTGTAAACTTTTACACTCCTTAAGAGGCATAAATCCTTTCACTATCACTTCAACACACAGAAAATCTTAGTATCATATAAACACACAACAATTTACCATAACCTTAACGCATAAAAATCTTATTATTGCCTCAACTAACAATGATTTTAATATCATCTCATCACATTAGCACACAGTCAACACATTAACACGACTCATGTGGTCAGATACCAATTGGAATCGGTTAAATACCAATTAAACTCATCCATGTACAAGTTGGATTTGACTAGATACAAATTTTCTTTTGTCAAGATACCATTTGAAATCTAATAGATACCAATTGGAATCATACAAGGTAGATGACAAACAGGGACAACACAGCAGGAAAGAATAAAGGGAATGACTTCTATATGCCTTATAGCTTCCTGAAGATTTAATATAGACATCAACACACCAATCCGCAGGACTCAACGTGACATTGCTCGTGTACTTGTGAGACCGGTAACCTAGGGCTATCTTACCAACTATCACGACCCAAATTATGAGGTTGTGCAGGTACCTACTCAATTTTAACTCGATAGAAGAATCCTTTACTACCCAATCATTTTGAATGAGGAATTACTTTAAAACAACATTAGTATAAAAATCAACTCGAATAAAACTCATAGTCGTTTTTAATACGATTGAAAACCATACAAGACATGAATCTAATAAAATACAACCATTCCCAAAGACATATTCTAGACACATACAAAAGCTTTCAAATTCAGAATAATGACAAGAAAATACAAGACACAACCTCTGCCTACGGAATGTGATGCGCGAAAGTTGTTGATTGAGACTCGCCACTTCACTCAAAGAACATCCGTCAACTTGTACACACCTACACCCCAAAAAAATATAGCAATAGTAGTATCAGTACACTAGATGTAGCGATAGATATCATCGACCGACCGAGATTCAATGAAATTAGTAGATAAGTTTATATCACAACTTCATAGAAGGTGCAATCAACAAGATAGACCAATAACACCACAATTTGATAGACCAATAACACGGCGATTTGATAGACCAATAACACCACGATTCAACTCCTTACCACTCCTTTAATTTTATTCCCTTTTCCCCCCAACAAGTTCTTACGGATAAAATGTCATATTTTCTCCAATTAGACTCTAGCAATTTCAAACAAGTATTCTGTTATTAGGCCTAGAATTATTATAAGTAACACACACCTATTAACACCATCCCATTATTTAGATATCATAACATTTATCCTCAATATTTGTCAACCCTTAAATATACTTCATCCACAACCCCAAAGCAACCTAGCAGTTAAACACAATAGCACATACATCTAATCTAATTAGTCAATTAGTCCTATCAACAAAATAAATCATGCAAGTCCAAACATATAAATATCAACAAGTAAAATACATATAAGTCACCAAAATAAATGTAAACATCATTAATTAACTATTCAAATATGCAATGACCGTCTAGGTTATTTCCTTGTTTTTTGTGCTTTTTTTGCATTTCAAGCTTTCCCGCAGTGGGTACAGGTCATTTAGGACTTGTCGAGAATGATAGTTTGGTTCCCGGATAGTTCTTTTATGTTTTACGCCTATTTTCCTATTTTGAAACTATTAAAACTGGTAGAGTTGACTTTGATCAACATTTGGAAGAGACGGCCTCGGATGAAAATTTTGTCAGTGATGTTAGCTCTGAAACATTGAGTTTGTGACAGAAGGACCTTTGGTTTGGGTCCCAAAGCTTTCAGAATAATTCTGGTCTATTGGGTTCCTTTTTGGTAAAAGTTGGTTTTTGGGCGTGGGGCCCACTTTTAGTTAAAACAATCTCCATTGAGAGTTTTGTCAATTTTGTTGAGTCTGGCATGCTATTTTTGGTAGGGTAGCATAGTTTGTCTGCGTATGTGGGACCCTAGATGAATCCTCAGGGTCCATCTGAGGCATTTTGAGGTTGGGAAAATTTGCTTGTTTGCTGTAACTACTACAGCAGTACCCAACCCTTCACCTACGAGAAGGGTTGGTTGCCTACACGAAGGAACCTATGCGAGGAGTTGACTACCTATATGTAGGCACCTATGCAATGGCCAAGCCACGTGCACATAGAGGACTCGCCAGATCTCGCCTCCCTTGCCCCTTGTATACGCATGGACCTGGCCGCCTACGTGTGCCCGCGTGTGCGGTGGCCACCCCGCGTGCATGCTGAGGCACCAGACCTTCCACCCATTCTTTTCACATGCACGAGCTCCAGGCTACCTAGCGAGGTCGCGTGTGCGGTGGCTTATTTGCATGCATGGTGACCAGCATGCGTGCACGAAGGCCTGGCCTATAGCTATATATATTTTTTCAACTTCGTTTTCTTCTCCCATTATACGAAAACTTCCATTATTTTAGAGCTTGAGAGGTGGTTCAAGGCTTGTTTCTCACCCATAGAAATTCTGGTAATGTTTACCCAAATTCCGTTCTCCTTTTCTGTCATTTAATTCACGTTAACTTCTGTTTAAATTTTGTTAATTCCTTATTTTAAAAACTTTTGATCAAGTGAGATTTCTGGGTTGTTTTGGGCCCTGAATTAAGTCCCGGTAATGCTCAATTTTTAGTCATAGGTTTAGAAACCCATTGCAAACATAATTATGAAAAAAAATTGGTTTCATTGCACGAGCTTCGAGAGTCATTGTTCGACCTAATTTTTGGCCCAAATTTTGGTATAGTATTATGGATGTCATTCTTCTCGTCTTTACACCTAGTTTATGTTTTTAATAGTGTGACATCATTATAAGGTTATTCAAAAGGGGAAGGCACATGACTGATAATTCATGCTTGTATTTTAGCCCCGAGGTAGGTTACGGTTTATTTTCATTAGACTTGGCTTAGTTAGAATATATATTTATAAGTTACTTGAATGTTAGGTTATGTTTTAGGTTGGAATTAGGCTTAAAATCCTATTTTTGTATAATTTTCCATTTAGAATCGTAGACTAGACTTATTTCTGCTTATTTGTAGTTTGGGAGCTCGTATATTTGTTGTAGCTAGTCTAGAATTCTTAGAATAATTTAAGAAGTTTTTAGAGGTAGAGTAGGTGTTTTCACTTGTTTTCATATTAAGTACCATTTTTTCTCGTTTATTATCATTATTGTGTAACTGTCGGCCTGAGGCTATAGCATAGATCAGACAGAGTTCCAAGTTAGTTTTCTTGTTTGGAGGGTATTTTACCTTGGTTGCTCATAAGTATATGATATTCTCTGAATTTGGCATCATATCTGATACTGCATTTCATGGAAAATGGTTTGGTAATGAAGGAAATAAGGGATTTTTTGTTCAAACTTGAGATTTTCTACTTAACCACTAGTTTTCAAAAGAAAGGAAAGTACCACTGTTTATGCCAGTCCAAGGGACATTTCCCGACCTTTTCTCCATTTAATTTGTTGTTCATGAGTCTGATGCATGATTTTGGGCCGCTCGAGGAACACATATATGGGTTTTTACTTTATGCATATGTTGAGGATTCCGAGGTTAAATTTTAGGCATCCAAGGTACCAGATACCGAGTTTTACTTTTTTTGCATTGGCCAAATTCTACATCATATCATCCAACAATGCATTGCACTTGCTTATGTGTACTTGGAGTTCCTTTACCTTATTTCTCATTATTATCTTCACCGTCAACTTAGAGTGTTTCTTTTTCCGTTGATAACTAGATTTAGTGGATCCCAGTAGCTAGTTTACTTTCCTATAACTTATATTATGTATTATCTTTTTGAGCTCGGTCGGACTATAATGCCTACTGGGTAGCCATTGATTTGGTACTCATACTACACTCTGCATATTTTTCTGATGCAGTACCTAGTACGAGCCACCCTTAGTGATCAACTTCTCATTCGTGACCTACTATTTGGATCATGCTGCGCAGCCAGCATTTGGAGAATTTTACTTCTTTCTATCAATATTTTTTTTATTTTGGATAGACAACACTTATTATATAGCATTATACCATACTTTAGATGCTCTTGTACTGGTGACACCAGGTCCGGGGTTGGTTCTTGTATATATTCGCCATCCTTGTCCCTTTAGGGCCATTTTTCAATATTTTGTACTATTGGTATGTATCTATACTTTTGGCCTCTTTTTCTTTATGTTTTCTCTTCCTCTTCCTTATTTAACTATTTAGAGTAGCACCATATTCTTAGGTTTGCTTTCCTACCGGGGGGTTACGTAGGCGCCATCACAGCCCAATTTTGGTTTGTGACAAAATATAATGCAATCATACCATAATACATGGATCTTTTCCATACTCAATTTACAGCTATAAAGTTCTGTCTCTCATCAGTCTCACTCTAATTCAACTCAGAACTATAAGGAACACTCATATGTGCACACATGATAAGAAGACTTATTTGTTCCCAACTACTCTTGACCTTCAGGGGACAACCTAAGGTTCATGTACCATACAAGCATGGTACTGGCACTATAACATATCCGCTTGTCCATAAGATCACATCAGAATTAAGACACTCAACAACAAAATAGTATGTATATTCTTCATTCTCTAACATATCTCAGTATGTTCTCATATTCAACTATCTTGTAGAATATAACCAACAAGTACATAAAATTAACAAGTAAACTTTATAATCATAAGTCATATAAAGAAAGGCTTCAAACAAGTATAAGCTCAGTATGCAAGCATTGTCAAGCCAAACACTTATTATACAACATTATCCCGTACTTTAGATGCTCATGTACCGGTGACACCAGGTCTGGGGTTGGTTCTTGTATATCTTTGTCCTCCTAGTCATTTTAGGGTCATTTTTGTATATTTTGTACTATTTGTATGTATCTATACTATTGGCCTCTATTTCTTTATGTTTTCCTCTTCTTCTTCCTTATTTAACTACTTAGAGTAGCACTATATTCTTGGGTTGGCTTGTCTACTGGGAGGGGTTAGGTAGGCACTATTGTGGTCTGATTTAGGGTCGTGACAAAGTTGTAATAAAGCTCTAAGTTCACCTGTCCTGCCAGTACAATAGGAAAATGTCTAGTAGAGTCTCATGGATCAATACGATGGCATCCGTATCCTATCTGCCAGAAGCTATAGGGCATTTCTAGGAAAGATTTCCACCTTGTTTGATCCCTTATAGTGTGTTCGTGACCTTATATACTTCTAAATATCTTTTGTTTCACAATTTTTCAAATGGTTTGGACGAGATTGGTGATAGTTGAGGACGAGGCCTATACACCTATAGTTAGAGCCCCAACTATGAGATGGGGTAGAAGTCGACCCAAATATTGAGGTAGGGGATGGGCTACAGTGCTAGCTTTAGCCCAAGATAGATTTCCATCACCAAAGCTAGATATTAGTGTTTAGGAGTTGTATTATAAGTCATAGGGTGAAGGGCCAGCCGAACATCTGATAAGTTTTGTGGCTACTCTAGTACTACAAGATATATTGGTTCGCTTGCTTGGGTTTTGTGAGGGTATGTCATAGCCAGCAGCTTCGCCCAGTACTCTGATTGGTTCTCAGATAAGGGACGATGCTCATACTTCAGCCAAGACAACTGCACAACATTCAGGAGTGCAGCTTGCTACTGCAGTTCCCCGCTTAGAGGTATTGCCAATTCCTACCATTATTCCACCTATTTCGGCTAGGCCTATTATGACTTCTGAGGAGCAAAAGATTCTTGATAGGTTTCTGAGGTTGGGTCCCCTGATATTTTCAGGTGCTCTTAGGGAGGACGCACACGAGTTTCTCACTAGTTGCCATGAGAGATTGCATAACCTTGGGTTGGTTGACTCACACGGAGTAGATTACACATTATTTTAGTTGAATGGTCAAGAGAAATAGTGGTGGAGGTCTTATAAAGCTTGCAGACCAGCCGGGTCACCTCCACTTACTTCGGCACAGTTCTCTGCAGCCTTTTTGGAGAAGTATGTACCGTGCAGCTTGAAAGAGCGGTTGATGGATGAGTTCACTAGGTTAGAGTAGGGCTCCATATCTCTCTTAGAGTAAGACATCCATTTCAAGGAGTTGTCTAGGCATGCCACTATGATTCATCCCACCAAGCATGAGAGGGTGTGTCACTTTGTTAGAAGTTTGACTTTACAGCTCTATTTATCTAAAGAGGGTATGGTTGCATCAGGCCAGTCCTTTCTGAAGGTGGTAGATCATGCTCAAACTATTGAGGGGGTACTTCACGAGGCCCAAGGGGGGAGTTATAAGAGGCCCTGCTATCAGGATAATTACAGTGGTCGACCATCCTGAGGTAGAGGCTTCATTGTTAATGGTCAACACCAGCAATGTTTACACCCAAGCCGGGCTATTTAGGCAGCTGATAAGTCGGTAATCCACAAACTTATTGAGCCATTAATCATGAATTATTGCCATATTTTGATATGATTTAAAGGTTCTTATAGCCTTTATTGACATGAATGCAGGTACTCTTAGTCGAAGATAGAAAACAAGGAATTGGACCCAAAAGACCTCAAAAGGAGTTGAAGTGTGAAGTGATTAAATGGGATGAAGATTCTTCCTTGAGGTGCAAACTTAGTGTGACACGCACAACCCTTGGTGCAGTCTGTACCTTCTCCGTATGAAGAACTCAGAAGAAGAGGATAATTTGTTAAGGGGGTGTGGCGCTCGTGCGACATACACAAGGTCTTATGCGAACCGCACCCCACTTTGCACGAAGTTGCAAGTATGAGCCAAGTCTCGGGTTCACTTATGTGCAGCTGTGTGATATGCACAACATGACGTGCAAACCTCACATCATGGTGCACAGCTCCCGAGGGTAATTTTTTCCACTTTTGTATGATGCTTTAGGAACATTCTAAAACCCAATTTGGGCATAGTTTTTCATAGTTTTTGAATAATTTTCAATTTTTGAGCAAGTTTCTCTCCCAAGTCAAGAAAGAGGGTTTCAATCCATTATCTTAATCTTCAACCTTGGACTTGTAAATTTGAGCTTGGATATTGGATTCTTGGTACAATAAATGAAAAGGAATTTGAATTTCCCTAGAGGTATACTTTCTTGTTCCTTTAGCATGAGTGGATAAGTCTTCTTGTCTAGGAATGTGTTGATAATGGGTACTTGATAAAAGGGCATGGGTCTTGCTTATTTGTGTTTATAATTGCTAATAAATCTTGACCCGTGTTTGAGTCCCATCGGAAACACATCCCTAGTCATCCTCTCTCTTATTTACACCTCGCATTTATTTTTATTGTTTGGTTTGGAATTGAATTGTGACAGATTCCCAATTCCCCCCTTTTACATTATTTGTTGTTTGGACAATTTACTCTCGTTGTGAAGTCTTTTCTACAATCTGTTAGTCTAAGCTCCAATTGCCTGTGGGATCGACCCCGACTCCCGTCGGGTAATATAAATTTTTTTTTCCCAACGATCGTCGATACCTCCATCTTGGAGAGTACATTTGAGCATTATCAAAAATTAAACTGTTGATGGGGAATTGTGTTTGAATAGCCTTTTTGATTGTGAATTAAATCACCTTGTAGAGTGTTTGTTCTTTTTATTTGGTTTGTTGTTTTTGTTTGTTATGTAGGTAGCCTATGAGAGAAGTGGGTGATAATGGAAGTGTAGATAGTTTCACGGATGCAACCAATGAACTCATAGTTCAAGGGAGAGTAGGTGAAACCCGCCTACCCCTCATGGTTAGAAACGTGGTGTTCCACGTCACTAGCACCATGCTCTATCTTATACAAATGAAGGGGATGTTTGGAGGAGAAGCATACAAAGATGCAAATAGGCATATCCATAACATTGTGGAGATATGCCAACCTTTCATCTTCCAAAACATTCCTCAATACTCTATTTGACTTCATCTTTTCCCCTTCTCTCTAACGGGGGAAGCCACAACATGGTTGGAAGAATTATCGGATGCGTCAATCACCTCTTGGGCTGAGTTGGTAGAAGCTTTCACAAGTAGATTTTTCCCTTCCTCAATGATAATCCACCTGAGGGATGAGATTACCAAATTCTGTGAATTCCTTGACAAGCCTTTACACGAGGCGTGGTTGAGGTTTAAAAAGAAGCTATTATAGTGTCCCAACGATAGATTATCGGATGCTATCTTGCTACAAAGCTTTTATAGAGCTTTGAACTCAATGAACAAGTTTGTAGCCAATAACCTCTAGGGTGGTACCTTCATGAACCAATAATTCGCTCTCGCCTCAACTCTTTTAGAGAGAATGACCAAGACTAACCAAGCTTGTCACACAAGGGAGGCTGATATTCCTACCTTAGGAGTGACCACATTTATTTTGACAAATGAGATATGGAGAAAGGATGAAGATAGGGATGATACCATATCCAAAATGCTGATGCAAATAGACTTATTGGCCAAGAATATGATGGGGGCCGGAAGTGCTAAGACCGCAAATGTTTTGAGTACACCATAGATCAAGGCTAGTGATGATGAGAGAATGACCATCGTGGATGGTAAACTTTGCTATTTGTCGGTAGGTTCCTATCCCGGGTATTATCGCCCGAGGGATGCGAATAAGGGTTGGAATAGGGACAAGGAATGAGATGGAAATTGGAGGGACCGTGACAAAGAGGGTAGTAGATACAACCACTAGAGCTCAAATCTATACGTATCTCCTAATAAGTCGAATTCTTTATATAAACCTACCACAAGCAATCCTAGTAACTCGATGATAGAAGACATGTTATCCTTGGTTTTGAAGAAGGTGGAAACTACAAACACTGGGGTTAGTGAGATTAAAAGCAAAGTTTTAACACATCATCAAACTGTGAGCTCTCATTCAGCCTCAATCAAGCATCTCGAGGCTCAAATAAACCATATATCCTCTCAAATAAACCCGAAGATGAAGGGAACACTTCCTAGTGACACCACAACAAATCCTAAAAAATGATGCTCATGTTATGGCTATTGTTACTAGAAGAGAAAGGACAAGTGGTGTGGTGAAAAGGCCTATTGTGGATGTTGTGGAGAATCCAGTTGAGGTGGTGAAGAAGCCTAGTGTTGAAGCCATTATGGATCCGTGTGACAAAGAAGAAGAGGTTGTGCATGAAAAAGACATTTAAGAACTGGGAGTTGGGGTGAAGCTTGGTTCACCCAACCTCCCGGTGGATGTTAATCTTGATGATGAGAAGGAGGAGGTAGAATCTCCTCCAAAGTGGCTATTAATATTGAAGAGGACCCTCTCATTGTGCAAAGTGTGCCAACTACACTACCCAAAGGACCTCCTCCGTACCCTCAAAGGTTAAATAAGAAGAGGGAAGCGCACAAATTCAAAAAGTTTGTCGACATGTTCAGTAAGCTTTTGATAAATATTCCTTTGGTTGAAGCCTTAATGCAAATTACAGGGTACACTAAATTCATGAAGGAGTTTCTAAAGAAAAAAAGATTGTTGATGTGGGAACCATTGAGATCTCACACAACTGTAGCACTGTGATGACAAGTAATGTTGCTACAAAATTGGAATACCCGGGTACATTTACTATTCGTAGTACTATTAGGATGTTTGTGTTCCGGAAGGCCTTGTGTGACTTAGGGGCAAGCATTCACTTGATGCTCTTAGTGATCTTCAAGAAGTTATGATTGGGTACGTCCAAACCTACTCCCATGCGTCTACTCATGGTTGATCGATCCATTAAGCATCCGGTAGGGATTCTATTTGACGTGTTGGTCAAAGTTGATAAGTTCATTCTCCCAGCAAACTTCGTGATCTTGGATTTTGAAGTGGATGTAGAGCTCTCCATCATTTTAGGGAGCCCATCATTGGCTACGGGGAGAGCCCTTGTGGATGTTGAACTCGGAGAACTCAAGTTCTGAGTGGGAAGCAAGGTAGTGGCATTCAACGTATGCCAAACCGCAAAGCCTCTGCATGAATTATAGGTATTCTCGGTGATCGATGTTCTGGGCAAGCTAGATGATTCCCTTAAGGAGTATGAAATGGGCAAGATACCTAAGTTTGAGGTGTTGCCAAGTCGGCAACAAGATTATGTTTTGAGGATGTTGAAAGAGCAATTCCCCTTCTTGTGGTGGGGCCATGCCAATCGGATGAGCATGCTATCCGACAACAACTAAGGTTTGAGGTACTATCCTTGAGCCGCGATGTAAAATCAAGCGCTTCTTGGGAGGCAACCCAAGTGTTTTTACTTTGTGTTTGGTTACCTTATGTTGTTTTTGGTTTGTTTTAGGAATGCACGGAGATGAAAGATGATGAAGTGGGAAAATGAGAAAAAAGGGATATGGAGATGGTCGTGCAGTTTGCACGAGTTGTTGTGCATGTCACACAGGCCACCGCATCCCAAAGTATTGAATTGAAGAAAAACTTTAAAGTTGGAGATGACGTGCGCTTGACTGTGTATTTTGCATGAGCCTTTGTGCATGGCGTACCTCTGTCTCAAACCATAATAAAAAGATGGGCCATATTTGGCATGAAAAGGGTGAGGTGTGAAGCGACATGAGGTCCGCATAAGAGATTGTGCGAATCACACGTCGCGGTTCACCAAGGTAAGTTTTGAATTTTTTTATTGACCTACCCATTGACCGACGTGACCCGGAGACCAACCAGGTGACTTTTCTTCTTCTTTTTCTCCTTTAAACCACCACCTTCATCCCTTTTCTCTCATATTTTTTCAAACCTCCACAATTTCTCTCCCAAAATCCTATGAAAATCCTCCAAATTCTCTCAAAATTTTCTCCTTCTCTCACCCACACCCCTCCGCTGCCGCTACCTATCACCTCTACCGTTATTTTCTCCTAGCAAGTCGTGGGTCTCTATTGTTGCACCTTGAAAAATCTTAAATTTTTGCTTCCCTTCTCATAATCTTCACTTGTGGTAAGTTCTCCGACGTTAAATACATGTTTTTATATTGATTGGGAACTCATAATGTGAAGCATGCTTGTTAGAATTACTATGTTGATTTTGGGTGAGATCCGAAAAGTTTGGGTTCCCAATTTTGGGTGGTATTGTTGATTTTGCTTAGAATTAACTTAGTAGAACATGAAGTGATGATAATTCATGTCGATTGTAGTACTTTTTATCCTTAAAAATCTGTGTTTGGGGTGAAGTCTGAGTAACCCACTTATGATTGGTGCATGATTTACCCCTATGATAGATTGGGTGAAGTCATTCTTGAGGCCAAATCGTCGTCTTCATGAGTTTTTGGTTGAAAATTGATGTTGGGGCTGAAATTTGTTTCTACTCTTATGCCCATGATCTTTGTTGAATATGCTTATTGGGTGTATGACTTTGTTGGGAGGTAGAAATTGATGAATGAATATGCCTAATTGTGAATAATTGAAGTCTTGATGTTCTCGATGATAGACAGGGTAACGTCCATCTTAATAAAAGTCATTGAGTTCTTCTTTTTTTTTTCAATGGTGATAATGGATTCTGGGGAAGTTTGAGTACCCGGATGATTTGGTTGGTCATATAATATTTGGCGCTATTGTTTAAATTGTTCAATTATTGGTTTGTTGCTTGGTGCCTAGTACTTAATGCAAATCTTGCTCTATTAATTACATCCGTAATATACAAGAACAAAAAGAACCAAAAATTTCAATTGTTTCCTTGTGCATTTCGTATGTGACGCATAGATCTTGATGTGCGAAATGCACAAGGCACCGCACCTTGTTAAAAATTGCTGCCAATTCACTATTTTGATTGGCAAATCATGGTGCAACGCGCATTTTGGCTTGTGTGAACTTTACCAGCTTCACACCTCAGTACAAAAATCCCTGTAGGTTTCCTATAGCTCATGCAAAATCACATACGGCAAGCACTATGCCTTATAGGGTCCGCACGTGGTCCGCATGAGCCACCCGTTACCTACTTCATTTTTCTCCTTCTTAGCATTCCATTCTTTCTAATCAGTTAACATCTTTTAAATTGTGTATGGATGCCTGGTTCCTTTTGCTAACCTCTATTTGCAAGAATATGCCTTCCAATCAGCATCACCAAAAGAGGCGAGCTACAAATCGCACTTCCACGTCCATAACTGTGGGCTGGCCTGTATCGAATGAGAGTCCTACTGAGTCTAAAATCCGATTTGGCCTCGAGGGGATGGAGGCATACTATCTAAAATTTTGGGGGAAGCGATCATTTGTGGAAGAAAAAGGTTTTGAGGTGGAAGCATTCGAAGTGGAGTTCCCAAACATACCTAGACAATTCCGAAAAAAAGCTTGGGAACAATTTGCCAAAACTCCAGGTTCATACTTCCCTGAGTTGGTATGTTAGTTTTATGCATCATATCTGGCTAGACAAGACATTCTGAAACATAAGGGCCTGGAAAACAAGATACTATTCCTTAATTCAGTGTTAGAAAGAGGCAAGGAGATAGATATCTCCCCAGCAGCCATCCATTTTTCCATATGGGATAATGAACCAATTTCAAAGCCAAGATATATAGAGCGTGTGGCTACAAAGGAAGACCAATACGAGTGGGTTTCTAGTGTCATCACAGAAGGGACCCCTTTTTGGGCCATCTCAAAAGGACCCATCTACCTATCAGATCTTAAGTTTGAAGCTCAGATGTAGTTTGACTTTGTATCCACACGACTTATCCCAACTAGTCACACCACCAAAGTGACTATAGAGGTGGCCATTCTTATTGCATACGTCATGTCTAGATTTTGACTGCATGAAGGGGAATTCATTGCCGAAAAACTTAAGCGGAGAGCTAGACACGAGTCTACCTCTATGGCCTTTCATGTCCTCATATTATTCCCCTATTTTCAAGTAAACTGCCCTATATTTTTTTCAATATACAAGACAAGACAAGACATGCTAATGGCATGGTCTGATTGGACACAAGGCGGGACACAGATGCTCCGCTTGTTAAGAAAAAATACCTTGCTCACACCGCCATGTCAATTGTTGTGCTGAGAGTGTTACTCATGATCAATTGGACACTTCCTCCCACTCTCAAGAAGCATCAAACACCATCTAGGTGACTTCTCAAGCCACTTCATCTCCAGGTAAATTGCTCAAGCTCAGTCAACTTACTCACGAAATGAGGAGAGCTTAGAAAGGATAACTAAAAGGACATTACATGCATGATTCAATCCGCCATTAAATTGGCTTTAAAGCCGATAGTGTCAAGTGTGAGAATGCTTTGTGCTAAAATGGATACCATGGAAGTAGAGGTTGATGAGCTTAGGCAAGCAATACTTCATGTTGAGCTAAAGATTCCTAATTGGTATCTTAATCTATCGGCCTTATATTTTATGTCCTCTCCAAGGGTTGCTAGCCCTCCCGATGATTGGTGCGTAGGTTGGGACCCCAATAATGTCAGAAGTGCATATGAAATTCAAGTAGTATTTGATGTTCCACCAGCCTAGCAATATCCAGATCCTCCTGATTCACCTGTGCCTGAACGGAGCTATCTACCTAGGATAAGTTGGGATACACCGCCACCTTCTTATCATGAGTTGATGACCGCCGAGAGCAAATAGTTCGTACATGACCCTTTTAGGCCGCTTTAGCTACCATGGGACCCTGCAATACCCCTATTGGCAGGTTTTCAAATTGATCCAGTGCATGCCTACATCCCACCACCGGCATCATTACCACCTCGGTTTCATTGGACACCTCAGCGAGTTTATTCAAGGAGTCGTCAATGCCACCATTAGCATCACTAGGGAGTTTTTGCACTAATTCTTATCTGTATAAATTTTGTTGTGCATCGAGAGATATGCATACTTTAAGTTTGGGGGCTATCTGTAATTATTTGTGATGCTTGATGTGCCTCTTGGCCCTGTGCTTAATTTATGCCCTCACTGGGTTTGATGTTTAGTGTCTTTTGATTTTATGCTTAATTGTGCCCCTTGCCTGGCTTGATTTTTCTTTAAATCTTGATTGTGTACCGGATTAGTCTTATATGATTCTATTGTCTCGCTACCCGTGCCTTGCAAATGGGCTAAGGGCCTATGCCTAGGATTATTTTTCAAGTGATTATGAGCGCGCGAATTCGGTAGTCGCCTTGTTAATAGTAGTTTAGCAGTAAACTCTGAGAGTTTTCTTAATACCACGGTTGTTTCTCAAGGAGAAAATATTTTTTCCTTTATTTTTTATTTTCTTTATTTTCTTTTACTTTTATTTTTGTGTCGAACCGGGTTGGTGTTTCCCTATGATAGGTTAAGAGGCGACTTTCTTAAGGGAAAATTTCATGTTTTAGTTTAATTTAAGTTTGTGCTTTGCTTGTATCGAAATGGACCCATCAAACCCAATTCTTGGCAAGATGTTTTTGGAAATGAAGGAAAGGGGGGAAATGAATTTTTGAGGAAAGCATTCTCTTGTCATGACTTGCACACTCTTGGTTTGGCTTGGCCAATTCACAAACGAGTGTGTAATGAACTCAAAATATCTTGTCAAATTTTATTTGTCCCAATTAAACTTGAGACCAATGTTGAAAGTTCTAGTGAGGAGATGTTGTGTGTGGTGAGGCGATACCTTAATTCTTATGCATGCGTGTCATCTAGAACTTGCCCCAAGGCAAAATTCTAGATATGATTCAAGGCAAAATTCTAGATGTGACCGAGCTTGGAAGATGATCTAAGGCCATTTTTGAATAGCCACTTCACCCAAATACCTTAACATTTTTGGAACCTCTATCTTTGCACCATCCTCCCTAATGGCTTGAAAGTAAAATGTAGGCTAAAAGCCTAAGTTTGGGGGGAAATGAAATAACAACATAGGCAAAATCCTAAGTTTGGGGGTGTATGTGCTTAATATGGAGAAGAAAAGAAATGCACTTCAAGTGCAAGGTAGCACCTTATGTTGAATTGAAAATTGCTCCAAAAATTCAATCCAATGAGCAAAATGAAAAGAAAAGAATCGGTGTTACAAAGCGAAGGTGTTATAAGAAGGTTGAATGATCAATATTGAAAGGGAAAAGCTTGGGTTGTGTGAGGAAGAAATAAGGTGAAGCAAAAGTTCAAAAATGTGAGTGGTGTTCAAAAATGATAAGAAAGAGTGTTAGGGAGGTTTATCCACTTGATTCAAATAAAATCCTCACCTTAACCCTAACAAACATCATAACCCGCAAATCCTTAGTGATTTTGAGCTTCGCCACTCTACATTAGTGGCGATTTACATGAAAGGCAAGTCTATGGTTCAACATGTGTGTACTTGAACTTCCGTGAGAGAGTGAGAGTCTTTTCAGATCTTTTCTAACCCCTTGTATTGTGAATTCCATGATTGTGAGTGGGATTCTCTCTTGTGGTGAGTGGTATCACGCACTCGAATTGAAACATGGAGTCTCTATTTCAATTTATAGAAATGAATGAGACAAGTTGTGCAGCAAATCTCGAGGCAAATTATGATGGTCCATGCCAATCACTTCAGAAGCTTTATATGTTGTTTTGAATGACAAATTCTCTTGATTTTGAATGAGAATTGAAGTCCTTTTGAAAATGTTTTGAAATGATCATTTGTCTTGTTAATGTGGTGAGCAGTGTAGTTGATTCCTTTGTTTGAGTCTTTTTATTTTCCTTCGTTATTAAAATAGATTAGTATTTTGTGCCTTGATTGTGTTTTAGAGCATAATTCATTCCTTACCTTATGAGTATCTTGCTTGAGGATAAGAAATAATTCAAGTTTGGGGGTTTGATAAGTCAGTAATCTACCAACTTATTGAGCCTTTAATCATGAAATATTGCCATGTTTTGATAAGATTTAGAGGTTCTTAGGGCTTTTATTGACATGAATGCAGGTACTCTTCGTCAAAGATAGAAAATAAGGAATTGGACCCAAAAGAGCTCAAAATGAGTTGAATTTTGAAGAGATCAAATGATATGAAGATTCTACCTTGAAATGTGGTCCTTGTGCGACACACACAACCCTTGGTGTGGTCCATACCTCCTCCATATAAATGGCTCAGAAGAAGAGGAGAATTTTTTAAGGGGGTGCGGCACCCATGCGATACGCACAAGGTATTGTGTGAACCACACTCCACTTTCCATGAAGCTACAAGTATGAGCCAAGTCTTGGGTTCACTTATGCGGAGCTGTGCAATGCGCACAACAAGACGTGTGAACCGCACATCATGGCACACAGCTCTTGAGGGGTAATTTTTCAACTTTTGTATGACGCTTGGGAACATTCTAAAACCTAATTTGGGCATAGTTTTTCATAGTTTTTGAATAGTTTTCAGTTTTTGAGCAAGTTTCTCCCCCAAGGCAAGAAAGAGGGTTACAATCCATTCTATCAATCTTCAACCTTGGACTTATAAATTTGAGCTTGGATATTGGATTCTTGCTATAATTAATGAAAAGGAATTTGAATTTCCGTATGGGTATACTTTCTAGTTCCTTTAGCATTAGTGGATAAGTATCCTTGTCTAGGGATGTATTGATGATGGGTACTTGATAAAAGGCTATAGGTCTTGATTATTTATATTTATAATTGCTAATATGATATCGGTCTAGTGATTTCACCATATTTTAACTCTAAATTGGTGGTTGTAAACATTGATTTAATTTACTTGATTATGTTCTTGTTTGACAAAAGGGTTCATGATTTTTGATGTGAATTTGCTAGTGGATACTTGGTATTCCACTTAGATTGAGGCTAGAAATAGCTTAATTCGCCAGAAACACCCATTTAAGGGTCTAACCTAGATTTAGTGTGACCTACCCAAGCCTATATTGGTTGGTTTATGCCTAAACAATGGTGCTTAAACAAAGACCATTGGATGAGATTGTGTGATTGAGAGATTAACAATCATGCGTAAAATCAATGCTACCTATGTTATTTAGTAAGAATTCATGCATTTAAGCAAGTACCTTAACCCGTGGTTGAGTCCTATCGGAAACACATCCCTAGTTGTCCCCTCCTTGTTTACACCTTGCATTTATTTTTATTGTTTAATTTAGAATTGAATTGTGACAGATTCCCAATTCCCATCTTTTACATTAATTGTTGTTTGGACAATTTACTCTCATTATGAAGTCTTTTCAAAAATCTCTTGCGCTAAGCTCCAATTCCCTATGGGGTCGACCTTGACTCCCATCGGGTAATATAAATTTTATTTTGCTTAACGATTGTCGATACCTCCATCTTGGTTCATTTGAGCGTTATCAACAACATTATATATTACCGAGGGTTAGGCTAGCCAGAGTATAGTCCAGACTTCATGAGGTGCTCGTTATGGGTCCACAAGCCATGAAAGTTATATTGATTCTGCTGGGTCATCGTAGCAGGGTATAGTTGGTCGGGGTTGTTATGAGTCTTGTGAGTTAGGCCACTTTTATAGGTAGTGTCGTTCAGTGCAGCACCATAGGAGACATGATCAGCTGGTTCAGTCTCCCAAGGGTCCAGCACCACCAACAAAAGGTAGTGTACAAGGTAGTAGGGGTGGTCCCTAAGGTACTAGAGGGGGTCCTCAGTCTGGTACATCAGGTGGTCGTGGCAGTTAGATCCACATGTATGCATTTTTGAGTCGTCCAAAGGCTGAGGCTTCAGATGTTGTTATCACAGATATGATCTTAATATGCCATCAATCAAATTTTTCTTTGTTTGATAGGGTATACATTCTCGTATGTATCTTCTTATTATGCTACCCATCTGGAGTCTGCTTGTGAGGTATTTCTTGTGCCTTTGAATATAGCTACCCTTGTAGGAGATTCTTTAGTATTGGATCATGTGTATCAGGCTTGTGTGGTGACTATTCTGGGGTATGACATATGGATAGACCTAGTTGTGTTGTATATAGTTTATTTTGATGTGATTTTAGACATGGATTTGTTATCTTCCTACCATACGGTCTTGGATTGCTTTGCCAATACTATTACTTAACAGATGCCTAGTATCCCTCCTATAGTATGGCAGGGTGCCAATAGCCACATGCAGAGGGGAGCTATATATTACCCAATGATAGTTGGGAAGGGATACTTAGAATATCTTGCTTATGTCCGTGATACTAGTGCCCCCACACCTTTACTTGAGTCAGTTCCCTTGGTTTGCGAGTATTCAGAAGTGTTTCCCTCTGATCTATTGGCTTTTACTCCTGATCATGATATTGAATTTGGCATCGATGTTGGGACTGGCACTCAGCCCATTTCTATTCTACAGTATCAGATGGCACAAGTTGAGTTGAGGGAGCTTAAGGATCAGCTCCAAGATTTGTTAAGCAGAGGGTTCGATAGGCCTAGTGTGTCTCTGTGGGGTGCTCCAGTTCTGTTTGTGAAGAATAAGGATGGGTCCATGCATATATGTATTGACAATAGACAGCTAAATAAGGTGACATTTAAGAATATGTATCTTATGACGTGTATTGATAATCTGTTTGACTAGCTATAGGGTACAGCGGTGTTCTATAAGATAGAATTGAGATTTGATTATCACTAATTAATGATTAGGGATGCAGACATCCCAAAGACTGCATTTAGGACTCGGTACGACAATTATGATATCCTAGTTATGTATTTTAGGTTGACCAATGCCCCAACAACATTTATAGTGTTGATGAACCAAGTGTTCAGAGCTTGCCCAGATTCCTTCATTATTTTGTTCATCAATGACATCTTGGTATATTCGAGGAGTAGAGAAGAGCATGAGCAGCATCTAAGATTAGTACATTAGACCTTGCGAGACCATCATTTATATGCCAAATTCACTTAGTGTGAGGTTTGGCTTGAGTCTGTGGCATTCTTCGGGAACGTGGTGTCCAAGGATGGGATTAAGGTGGATCTGGCAAAGATTGTGGTAGTTCATAATTGGGCTAGGCCTACTTCTCCTAATGAGATTTGTAGTTTCATTGAGTTTGTAGGTTACTACAGATGATTTGTGGAGAGGTTTTCATCTATAGCAGCTCCATTGACTAGATTGTATCAGAAGAATGTCTATTTCCAATGGTCTGATAAGTGTAATTCGAGCTTTGTGAAGGTCAAGGCCTTATTGACTTCAGCTTTGATTCTTACTCTTCAGGTTGAGGGCCAGGGGTTTATAGTATATTGTAATGTTTCCGGTGTTGGTTTAGGTTGTGTATTGATGCAGCAAGACCGAGTTATTACTTATGCTTCCAGGCAGCTCAAGGTTCACGAGAGGAACTGCCCCACTCATGACTTAGAGTTAGCGGTGGTAGTCTTCGTGTTGAAGATTTGGAGGCATTATTTGTTTGGCATGCATTGTGAGATCTTTGTTGACCATCATAGTCCTCAGTACATCTTCAGCCAGAAGGATCTAGATTTGAGAAAGCGTAGGTGGTTGGGGCTATTGAAGGGGCAAGGCATACGTGGTAGTGGATGCCTTGATCCGGAAGGAAGTGAGTATAGGTAGCTTGGCATTCCTAGCAGTGGAGGAGCGACCTTTAGCTTTTGACATCTAGTCCTTGGCTAACAGGTTGTTTATACTTGAAATTTCTGAGTTGGGTTGTATTCTTGCTTATGTTGAGGTTAGATATTCCTTGATAGAGCAGATTCGGGAACAATAGTTTGATGATGCAAGGTTGAGGATCATTCGTGATAAGGTGTTGAGCAGTGAGGCTAGAAAGGCAACCTTGGATCCGGAGGGTGTTCTAAGCATTGAGGGTCGTATCTGCATTTCTCGAATTAGTGATTTGGTAAGGTTTATCTTGGAGAAGGCTCATTGATCTAGGTATTCCATTCATCCTGGGGAAGCTAATATGTATCGTGACTTGAGGAAGCACTACTGGTGTTGTGGGATGAAAACATATATCTTAGATTTCATGTCTAGGTGCTTGAACTATCAGCAGGTGAAGTTTGAGCACCAGAGGCCAAGTGGTTTGATTTAGAGGCTACCCATTACGGAGTGGAAATAGGAGCGGATAGCTATAGACTTTGTGGTAGGCTTTCCATGTACTTTGTAGAGATTTGATTCTATTTTGGTCATTGTGGATAGGTTGACAAAGTTTGCTCACTTCCTGTCCGTTCGGACTTCCTACAGTTCCGAGAGGTTGGCTCAGATCTATATCCATGAGATTGTCTATTTGCATGGGGTGCCGGTCACTATCATTTCTAATCATGGTACTCAGTTCACTGTGTTTCATGAGGTCTATTCAGAGAGAGTTGGGTACCAAAGTTGAGCTTAGCAGTGTTTTTCACCCGTATACTAATGGTCAGTTAGAGCGTACTATTCAGGTTCTGGAGGATATCTTGTGGGCATGTATTATTGATTTTAGAGGTCAGTAGGACTAGTTTTTGCCTTGGCAGAGTTCGCGTATAATAATAGTTACCATTGTAGTATTCAGATGTCTTTGGTCAAGGCTTTGTATGGTAGGCGATGTAGATCTCCTGTGGGTTGGTTTAATACCTTCAGTTTAAGCCGTAGGATACCGACTTGCTTCGTGATTCTATGGATAGAATTCAAGTCATTCCTTAGAGGCTTCATACTACCCAAAGTAGGCAAAAGAACTATGCTGACCGAAAGTTTCGAGACTTAGAGTTTATGGTTGGTGGTCGTGTGTTCCTTCGGGTATCGCCCATGAAGGGAAAAATGAGGTTCGATAGGAAGGGCAAGCTCACTCCTAGGTTTTTTGGGCCATTTGAGATCCTTCATCGCATTGGGGATGTTGATTATGAGTTGACCTTGCCTCCTTCTCTTTCAAGTGTTCATTTTGTTTTCCATGATTCTATGTTGTTGCGATAGGTTCTGGATGAGTCTCACATGCTTCAGTAGGATTCGGTTTAGTTGGATTAGTCTCTAGCCTTTGAGAAGGAGCCTATTGCCATTTTGGACATGCAGGTTAGGAAGTTGATGTCCAAGGAGATTCCGTCAGTTAAGATTCAGTGGCGGCATTATCCTATCAAGGAGGTTACATTGGAGATCGAGATTCACTTGCGGACCCACTATCCTCACCTTTTTGAGCCTTAAGGTACTTCCTTTTCTTTTACATTCGAGGATGAAAGTCCTATTAGTAGTGGATGTTGTAATGACCCTCTAGGTATGTAACACCCCAGAAATTTAATCAGACTACAAACCTTGAATCCAGAAATTTTGCTGCAATGGTTGGCCACAACGGGCAACCGCCACGGGCATCAAAGCTCTGACGGGCCATGGGGCATGCCATGGGAAATCGACATTGGCTCTTGAGCCAGACTCTTCCAGCCAACTGACGGTCATGACGAGCATCATGGGTGCGAAAGCCCATGGGGACCTGTCATCAGGATATTCCAGTAACTTCCCCTCCCCAGACATCCTCTACTCCGACAGGCGTCACCACGAGCATTGTGGGTGCAACGGCCCATGGGAATCCGCCATCAAAATCAGCCAGCAAGTTCCAGACCCCAGGTAGCCCTGCTCGATGCGTTGGCCGATAGGTCATCGTGGGTACGACGCCTATTGGGAAGCCCGTAAGGCGACAATTTTCTGAAGCTTTTTTATTATAAGTCAGGGGTAATTTAGTCTTTTCCCCTATTCTTTAATTCCTAAGTGAGGTCATTTTGACCATTTTTGTAGAGTTTAATCCCCTTATAGCTAAGATTTTCTCATTCTAAGTCATTTTATTCCAAAAGAAGAAAGAGTTTCTCTTGTCAAGGTCTCAAGCTCCAAGCAAGAACCTCCATCTTCAAGTTTCCTCTTCCTTTTCAATCTCGCATAGAAATCTTCAATTCAAGTATGTGGGTATTGAATGAGGGATTCCTTTCACCCTTATGCCCACAATCCATGATTTTTGCTTAGATTTATGAATTTGTGAAATTAGGGTTCTTACCTAATTTGGGGAAACCTATGGGTTAAATTTTAAAGAATCAATTCATGGTTTCTCATTATTATATATGATTTATTTGGGTTCCTTAATTGATTTCAAAGTCTGATGCATGGAAGGTGATTTCCATCATGGTTCCCTCAATTTGCATGTTTTCAAGTGAAAATTGGCATGTTTAGATAGCATGGCCTTATGTATTATGAAATTGTATGTCTAGTTCTTCAAGCTATGAATTTAGAAATAAAAGTATGATTTGAATTATGGCTATGCTAACTTTTAAGACTTATTATATGAGAATTGCATGGCATCAGATATATCTTTATGCTTTTCAAATCGTTTTGGCATCAGATATGTCACAAGTATTATATGAGCTATATGTATATTTTTGAAGTAGTATTTAGCACCGATTGATGAGGGTTCTAGATAACCCAGGTCCAAAAACTATGTTGCTAGCATAGGTTATGCATCGCCCGATGGGCTTATGAAAGTGGTTCCACTCTTTGATTATGGTGTCCTTGCCTTAGCGAGGCATTGGGCAGCTTTGCTAACTAGGGTTATATAGTTGGATATGGTGGCCCGTACCTGGGCAGGGTTCAGGGCAGCTTTACTAACTAGGGCTATATAATTAGATTCCATGTAGCTCACATGGTATATTATTGGTTATAAGAAACTCCCGTATGAACATTTTCAAGTTTTCTAAGCTTTATGATATCTTTTTTTTAGGTTTGACTTCTATCTCATGCTTATTACTCAAACTATGATATTTACTTATGATTTATTTGATTATGCATGAACCTAGTTTTAATTATGTTCCAAGTATGCTTTTCACCATATTCATTCATATCTTATATACATAGTACATCCTATAGTACTGACGCATATTCTCGCGCTGCATCCTTTGATGATGTAGATATAGGAACTTTCCCCCAGGCTCATGGCTAGACAGAGATCCAGTTTCTATTGGTGAGTCCTCAATATCTGAGGGCTAGTTCTAGACTTATTCCTATCATGTCTTTCTCTCAGATTTATGAGTTGGTTAGGGTCTTGTCCCATCAACTGTTATGATAGTTTAGAGGATTCATACATAGCTAAACTTGTAATCCGTATTTGGACTTTGTATTTCTTAGACCTTGTTCCTATTTTTTATTATGGTTGCCTATCTTCATTTAGTATGCTTCCGCTATGTTCCTTGTATTGACCTGAGTATACCATGACCAAGGGTTAACTTGGGGTACTTGTGGTCCCAGGTCCCGTGTTATGCCTATGGTGTAGTCTGAGGGTGTGACAAGGTTATTTTCTTGTTTGTCAAGCTTTTTTTGTGTTTCAAGATTTCTCATAATGGCTACATGTCATTTATGACTTGCCGGGACTGACAATTTGGTTCTCGAGCAGTTCATTTGTGTTTTACGCCTATTTTCCTATTTTGAAACCATTAAAGCTGGTAGAGTTGACTTTGGTCAACATACGGAGAAGACATCCTCGGATGAAAATTGTGTCAGCATTGTTAGCTCCGGAATGTTGACTTTGGGCTAAGGGACCTTTAGTTTGGGTCGCGAGGCTTCCGGACTCATTTTGGGCTATTGGGTTCTTTTTGGTAAAAGTTAGTTTTTGTGCGTGGGGCCCACTTTCTAAAAAATGATCTCTGTTGGGAATTTGGTCAATTAAGTTGAGTCTGAAATGCCCTTTTTGGTAGGGTAGCATAGTGTGTTTACGTTCATGGGACCCCGAATGAATCCCGAAGGTCCATCCAAGGCATTTTGAGGTCGGGCAAATTTCTTGGTTTGCTGCAACTGCTGCAGCAGTACCCAACCCTTTGCATACGTAAGGGGTTGGCTACCTAAGTAGAGGCGCATACGCGGTGGCTAGCTTGCAGGTTCATTAAAGGCGAGAAAGGCCTCGCCTCCCTTGCCCTTCACCTATGAGTTGCCCTGGCCTCCTATGCGTACCTGCGTGCGCGGTGGCCAGACCATGTGCACGCTGAGGCGCTAGGCCTGCCTCCCCTTTCCCTTCACGTGCGCGAGTGTCGGGCCGCCTATGCAAGACCACATGCATGGTGGCCTGCTCGCATGCGCGATGGGCAGGCTTAGAGCTATATATATTTTTTCAACTTCATTTTCTTCTCTCTTTATCCAAAAACATCCATTGTTTTAGAGCTTGAGAGATGGTTCAAGGCTTGTTTCTCACCCATAGAAATTCTGGTAAGTTCACCCTGATTCCCTTCTTTTTCATCATTTAATTCACGTTACCTTCCATTTAAATTTTGTTAATTCCTTATTTAAAAACCCTTGATCAAGTGGACTTTCGAGAATATTTTGGGCCCCAAAATGAGTCCCATTCGCCCTCAAATTTTGAGCATGGGTTTAGAAACCCATAGTAAACATAATTGTGAAATTTGTTTTTGGTTTCATTGCACGGGCCGTAAGGGTCATTTTCTGACCTGATTTCTGGCCCAAATTTTTGTATAGTAATATGGGTGTCATTCCTCTCGTATTTACATTTAGTTTATATTTTTGATAGTGTGGCAGCATTCTGAAGCTATTTGGAAGGGGAAGGCACACGATAGACAGTTCGTGTTTGAAGTTCGGCTTCGAGGTAGGTTGCAGTTTATTTTCCTCAGAGTTGGCTAAGTTAGATTATATATTTTATACGTTACTTGAACATTCGGTTAAGTTTTAGGATGGAATAAGGCATAAAATCTTGTTTTTTTTATAATTAGCCATTCAGGGACCGTAGACTAGACTTATACTTTTTATCCTTAGTTTAGGAGATCTTAGATTTGTTGTAGCTAGTCTACAATCCATAGAATAATTTATGAAGGTTTTAGAGGTAAAGTAGGTGTTTTTACTGGTTTTCATGTTAAGTGTTGTTTTTGCTCATTTATTATCGTTATTGTGTAACTGTGGGCCAGAGGCCATAGTGTGGATTGGACTGAGTTCTAGGTCAGTTGACTTGTTTGGAGGGTTTTTTACCCTGGTTGCTCATAAGTATATGATATTCTCTGAATTTGGCATCATATTGGTTCTGTAATTAAGGAAATACAAGATTTTTGGTTCAAACTTGAGATTTTCTACTTAACAACTGGTTTTCGAAAGAAAGGAAAGTACCACTATTATGCTAGTCCGAAGGATATTTTCAGACCGTTTCTCCATTTACCTTTCTGTTGATGAGTCGGATGCATGATTCAGAGCCGCCCGAGGAGCACATAGCTGGGTTTTTACTTTATTCATATGTTGATGAGTTTGAGGTTAAATTTCGAGTGCCCGGGGTCCCAGTTATCGGGTTTTACTTTTTTTGCATTAGCCATATTTTGTATCATATCATCTCATGATGCATTGCACTTGCTTATGTGTACTTGGTGTGTTTTTGCCTTTATTCTCATTATTATCTTCACCGTCAGCTTAGTGTTTCTTTTTCTGTTGATAACTAGATTTAGGTGGATCCCTGTAGCTATTTTACTTTCCTGTATCTTATATTATGTATTATCTTTCTGAGCTCAGTCGCCTATGATGCCTACTGGGTACCCATTGTTTTAGTACTCATACTACACTCTGCATTTTTTTCTAAAGCAGCACCTAGTATGAGTCACCCTCGGTGATCGTCTTCTCATTCATGGACAACTAATGTTCGGATCGTGGTGAGCTCCCGATGTTTAGAGACTTTTACTTCTTTCCATCTACATTTCTATCAATATTCTTGTATTTTGGATAGACAATACTTATTTTATAGCATTATACCATACTTCAGATGCTCTTATACTGGTGACACCAGGTCCGTAGTTGGTTCTTGTATATATTTGTCCTCTTGGTCACTTTAGGATCATTTTTGTATACTTTATACTGTTGGTATGTATCCATATTGGTGGCCCCTATTTCTTTATGTTTTTCTCTTCCTTTTCCTTAATTAAGTGCGTAGAGTAGCACAATATTCTTTGATTGGCTTGCCTATTAGGGCGGTTATGTAGGCGCCATCGCAGACTTATTTTAGGTCGTGACAAAATATAATGCAGTCACAACAAAAAACATGGATCTTGTCCACACTGATTTCACAGCTATAATATTATGTCTCTCATCAGTCTAACTCTAATTCCATTTAGATCCATAAGGAACAGTCATATGTACACACATGCTAACGGATCTTATTTCTTCCTAACTAGTCATGACCTGCAGGGGACAACCTAAGGTCCATGTACCATACCAGAATAGTACCTGCTCCATAACATATTAGTTTTTCCGTAAGCTCACATCAGAATTAAGACACTCAACAATTCCTGAAATTACGGTCAGTCTCGCTACCTCTTTAGTTGACGCCCCCTACTTGCTCATTCGCAATTACTACCACAAAAAAGTCGCCCCTATCTCTAAAGGGGCTTATGCACTCCACGACTTTCTTATGTTATGGGGTCTCGAAGACTGAATTTAGCTGCCAACCCTAGTCAGCTAGCTTAAAAACTTTATCCTTTCTCCCATGCTTTCCATTGGTCAACAACCAACTAAATCTATACTTCCACTACTCGTACAGGGAAGGTGAAAGAAGTTCAATCTCTCTTTTTTTGGGGGGGAGCAGACAAATAAAAAGGAATCTTACTATTTATGGGAAACAATTCATTTCTACTCACCCCCAGCGATCAACACTTTATGCAAAGTTCCACTTCTTCCTTCCTTTCCATTAGTAGCTCTTTTTCAACTAGGTCGGACGCGCAAAGAGCTCCACCTGATTCTTCATTCTCTCACATATCTCAGTATGTTCTCATATTCAACTATCTATTAGAATATAACCAACAAGTACATAAAATTAACAAGTGCACTTCATAATCATAATTCATTTAAAGATAGGCTTCAAACAAGTATAAGCTCAGTATGCAAGAATTGTAAATCCAAACACATATGTAATCACTGATTATGTCCAAAGACTGACCAACATGCTTTTCAATTCAATAATAAATATGAGAGACGATATTAAATCTAACTCCACATAGAACATCACCAGTTCATTTTGATTAATTAAGAACATTATCCAAACAAGGACCATTAACCTCTGTTATTAGTATTGAAGACTCATCCATCATATTATTGTCATATTTATGAATACTATATCGTTAACCTTTATCAACATTCGACATACTAAGTAACCCTTACTTCATTCACTTTTGGTTAGAGATCATGTTCTAACGTTAATAATATTTTTCTCTTAGGAAAATTTACATTATGACACCACTTCACACTACAACTCAGGACCACAAGAACAAATTCACATTAAGTTGATGACACAATCAAGAACACACCATTAGGGTTACCCATCTGCTCTTTTTCCCAACCCTTAATATTAATTATCCGTGTGCATAGTTTTGTTTACACATAGTTTATCCCCTACTATTCACATTAGTCTTATCCAATTTAAAGCCACCCAATGATAATGTCATATATATACATATAGTATTGATCAAGTAGACTTTTTTACTCTTATTCTAAGCAATATCCATCCAATCTCCGTGCCCAAGGGCTTAATCATGTTGTCTTCGTCAATTCTACACAATATATATGATTAGATAATCGAATTTTACTATTCATTAGACCATAACCCACCTCGATGCCAAGCTGCTATCATAGACTACATGCAATCTTGCTCATTGCTCTTGATCCTAAAATTCTGACGGGAAAGCTGCGAGGAGGATTATGTAGCCACACCTCTTTGAGATATTTCCTCTCTATTATTGGTATTTTGACTTAGAACTAACCTTAGGGGTATTCTTAGGAGAGAACTCCCTTTACAATAAGAGCTAAAAGATGGAAAAACTTTAATCTTGATGTTTTTCCTTGTGAGGTTCACTGCAGTGGTCATAGACTTACTGCTGCGAGCTTGCCCTATTGCGGCGAGCTTGCTATAGCAGAGATTGGGCCGCTAAGATGGTCGTTAGCTAGTCGGTCCCACTTTCTTTTGACTTCATTTTATTTTATATTTTATCATACACAATAACTATAATCTTGAACAAAATTCATATCACCAAAAAATTTAGTTCTTACGTTTTACTGCAAAAATTTCAATAATGACGAAATGGATCATAACAAAAATTTAGATTATCCACCATTAATAATGTCTCTTGGAATTCCAAACCTGGTGAATATATCCTTCTTTTTAAATGGAGTTACATGTTTTCTTTATTGTTGGGCATGACTGTAGGGTTGCAGCCTCCACCCATTTTAATACATTATACACAACGACCATGATATATTTCATCTTATGAGAACTCACGAATGGCCCCATAAAGTTTATTCCCTAAACATCAAAGATTTTTACTTCCATAACAAAGTCCATAGGCATCACTTTCCTTCTTGATATTGCTCTTTGACATTGACATTGGTCATATGATTTTTCCATTAAGTTGGCATCATGATATATGATTGGCCAATAGTAGTTACAACCATAGATAGTTTTCTATTATTTTAACACCTCTATGATAACCTCCAACTTGTGACTCATGGCATGCTTTTACAAATAGTATGATCTCTTTTATAGCCACACGTCTTTAGATCATATTATTAGCACATATGTGGAATAGATAAGGTTTATTCCAGAGCTATTGCTTGTAATCTTTGAGAAATTTCTCCCTCTGGTATTACCTCTATCACTAAACAGTTCGCAACATCTATATACCAAGGGGTCATTACTCACATAACTACAAGAATACATTCATCAAGAAACTAATCATTGATGAATAGATATCCTTTAGGTCTCCGGTTCTTCTCTAGTCTGGACAGATGATCAACTACTTGATTCTCAGTTTGTTTTCTATATTTCACTTTAAAGTCTAACTCTTGCAATAATAACACCCATTGAATCAGTCATGATTTTATGTCCTTCTTTGTAATTAGATACCTAAGAGATACATGATCAGTATAAACTATTACAGTAGATCCCAGGAGATAATCTCTCATTTTTTGAAGGAAAACACTACTACTAACAACTCTTACTCTGTGATTGTATAATTCATTTAAGCAGGGTTTAGTGTCTTTCTTTCATAATAGTTTCGATACAGAATATTGTTGTGTCTCTGACCTAGTACTTCCCTTTTGGCATATCCACTAGCATCACACATAAGTTTGAATGGAAGTGTCCAATCAGGAGTGATAATGATAGGTGTTGTCATTAGTAATTCCTTCAAGGTTTCAAATGCATTTATGCACTTTCTTTCAAACACAAATGTTACGTCTTTCTCGTAATGTTTGCAAATACAATTTGCTATTTTTAGAAGTCTTTAATTAAGCTCATGTAGAAGCTTGCATGTCCAGGAAGATGTGTACTCCTTTAATTGAGATTTGAGGGGCGGCTTGGAATTGATTTCTACCTTTGCTTTATCTACTTTGATCCCCTTGCCTAATATTATATATCCTAGGAGGATACCATTTTTTACCATGAAATGGCATGTTTTCCCAATTAATACTAGGTTCATTTCCTAAATGCCATGCAAAGTTGTGATTAGTGCCCATGTCAAAAAATTTGGTGGCTTAAGTGAATGTTTTGTCTATGAAGCATCCTCCTCTCGCACAATTTTCTATTGATTTCTTATTGAGTCTAATACCAAGTAGAACTTCTTCACCAATTTTGCATTTGAAAATATACGATCAACTAACTTGAGCAGCAAATGTTTAGAACCTTTCAGAAGCTCCTGCTAGTTGTTCTCCTGGTATTTGTTGGAAATGGAAGATGTTGTCTCTTAGTTCCACTTTCTTTTTAAAAGGAAACCATTTTTGTGGTCACCAACTCTTTTCTCTAGAGAATATTTAAAGGGCCATAGTTTAATAATCTCTTCAAAGGCATGTTCTATCTTATGCAGTGCACACCCCCAAGAAATTTTTCAAATATTAGTGAGGTCCATCATCAATTGAATATCTATAGGCTTTGAGTATTATGTAAATGGTGGGATTGATTTTTACCCTTTTCCCTTCTACTTAGGGTTTGTAATGATCCATTCTATCGGTACTAAAAATATGTGCATTAAAGTCTAAATACCTTGACTTTCATAGGTGTTAGGGTCAATTCCTTACTATGGGAGTGTATTAGACATGAACTATGTTCTTACAAAATCCCTAGCACAATGTTAAGTTGAAAACATTCTTACCGATTGAGTTTTGATGTAAGTTTTTCTAGAATCAATTTTAAATGAGCACTCCTCCTCAAATATGAAGAGTTAGGAGGTCCATGACCCACCAAATTAAAGGTCCTCTAGTCTTCTTTCCAAAGTCATTGACCGCTTGTTATTTTAAATACTGAGTAGAAAGTTATGATCATTTTATTGAAGGTTGTCTGTGCTGGAAAGTGGGGCTCGTTTCAATGAGTGGGTGTTCATCGCGATGAGAAATCAGACCGTCCCAAAGAGCAATGCGGGCAGAACACCTAGTAAGCATATTTTTAGATATTTTATGCCTCATAACTCTAAACCTTCATTCTAAAACCTTAGGGAGGCAATTTTCCAAGGGCTAGGGTGAAAACTCTCTGTTGAGGTAAGTTCTTCCATCAACTTCTTCTGCTATTAATCCTTTAATACTTTAAAATCATTAAAATAATCTGTAATGGTGGAACTATGGGTTAGAACTCTAGGTTCATGAAATTATGTGGGAAAAGCTATAGATATGTATTTTATCACCTAGAATTATTTCTAGATTGTAAATTGACCTTTTCTAGCATGAATTCATTATTCTAAAAGATGGATTTTGGTGGTTGAGAACCTTGAGCATTATAAAAATGGAGTCTATACCATTAGAACTCCATTAATGAAGATAGGGTGAGTTTGATAAAACAAGTTAATGGCTAATTGACCCTTTGTTAATGATTTTGGCCATGAATAGGGTCGAATTAGTGGGTTTGTATTCCCAAAGTATTTCTTTGAAGAGTAATTGATTAATTACTCTTCTAATTGCTTCATTATTAGATTATTGTATATTTTAAGGCATGAAAGAAGAGAAGGAGTGTCCATAATTGCGGCTTGCTTGTCCTAAATTTTTTGATTGAGGTAGGGTATGATTTATGAGTAGTCGACTCGGATTAGATAAATGTATACATTGTGTAGAATTAACTAGAGAATACATGATTAGGCCTTCATGCATGGAGTCTGGATGGAACTTGGTTAGAATGAATTGGTAAGACTGTGATATTTGCATTTAGACATATTACGTTATGTGTAACTTAATGTGAATTTGAATTAGGAATAAATCCATGTGATTTATGAGACCTAGATAATTTATTCTTTGTGGTAGTGGAAGCTAGAGCTAAATATGAGGGATGAAATAGAATTGCAATGTAATCAAGCTTTTAAACATGTATTCTTATTTTTTATGTTACCACCTGGTAACTTATGTGAAATTATGTTAAGACTTATACGATTTGCTATGATTCTTGATTTACTAACCTAATTATTTGAATCCCTGAGTGTGGAGTAGAATAGTGTGCTAAATAAGAATTATCTTAAAAAGAAAACTGATGTTTTACCAAAAAGGTTCAAAAAAGGGTTGGCAAGATACTAATTATATAAAATAGAGTGTAGACTCGATTTTGGTAGCATGTGCACTCTTGACTTGCTATTAGTCTTCGAACATGTTTGAATGGTGATTGTTTTTATGTTGTGCTTGAATAAATAAGCATGTATATATATGAACTGAATAAAAAACTTGGAATAATTAAGTGTACGTGTAATTATTACACTTAAGGTATTCTAGAGATACACTTGGTACCATAGGTTTACTATTGTTATTACAGAGTGAGTGCCACAAGCTAGTACAAGGGTAATATTATTGTAGCTATTATGGAGTGGATACCTCTCTAGAATGGTACATGAAAAACCTAGGGTCCCTTGCAGGTCATAGCTAGTGAGCAACCATGAGATCCATAGTATGTGTGTATACCTTTTATCTTATTTTGTATTATTTTATTGTTGTTGTGATAATTTAATATGGTTCTATGTGTGGACTAATCCTTGATGTGATAATATAATAATGAAATTATTGATGTCTTAAATGGTAAAGTGGAAATGGGTGAAATGTACCCTTGTGTGAGATTTCTAATATGAACCTTGTTTATGCTTACTTGATAACTTGACTGCCTACTTGACGATCATTGGTGATTGTTATATCCTGGGATATTATATTTGATGTCTGTTATGATTATTATGCCCATGTATGATGATAATTTTAAGTCCTTAAATAAAGGTTAATATCTAAATTACTGGTCTCTAAGGAAACTTGAGGAGTGGGTAATGCCTTGCAACTAATTCTAAATGAGTAGATGATCTAAGGTGTGGATTTCAAAGGAGAATATGTGTAATGTAGAACTCCTTATTATTATGTTAAAGTAGTTAGAGATAATTTCTTAAATCAAAAACATAGGAGTATCGGTCATATGGGCTATAGTGGAGTAGGCTTGAATTGTTTTGATGAAGTTAGTTGTAGTTTGAGATCCCATGTTGGGAAATTAGTGTAAATGTAATTGTTAGGTATAATGTCTGCCTTGTTGATTTTATGTGATGTTTCATGATCTAATCCTGGTTGGCCGATGATAACTACTAGTACGTATGTTTGTATTGGTTCTACTCTTGCTACATCCTTTGGGGTGTAGATATGTTGCATGACTAGTTGAAGTTCTTATGATAAATGTCAAGTATTCATCAACAGCTTCTGCACATCATATTCCTATGGTGAGAGCTGTGTTTTTTATTTTTCCTTCATCATATTAGAAGCTCTTGTATATGTCTAGACTAGGTCCTTAGGAAGGTGTTGTACTTGTATTTTATTTAACAAAAAATATTGTAAGATTTTATTGGTATTTCAATGGTTTAAGAATGTGTTTTGATAAGGCTTCTGTATATTTATGGTTTGGTGGTTCAGGATTCTCCTATCTAGGTAGATTAGAGTAGGTGCCCACACGATCCCTGTATTTTGGTCATAGCAGTTGGTATCAGTGCCTAGGTTACTTTTCTCACAAGTACAAGAGCAATGCCAAGTAGAGTCATGTGGATTGGTGTGTTGACGTCCAAATCGAATATTTGAGAAGCTATGAGGCATTTAGGATTCATTTCACTTTCTTTTTTCCTATCGTGTTGTCCCAGCCTGTTATTTCCCTGAGTTGAGTTCAATTGGTATCTAGTTAATTCCAATTGGTATCTCAAAGAGGATAGTCGATATTTAAGATGGATTCAATTAGTATCTAGTCAATTCTAATTGGTATCTAGCTGATTTAAGTTAGTAACTGAGTATGAGAGTTGTGGTAAAGTGTGAGTATTGATTTATCTGAAGTGACCATAGTAAGTTTTGCTTGAATTATCGATTGAATTTTTTTTTTTGTGATAAGTTTATAAGATAAATACGTCATGCTTATGCTTTGACTGCTATTGTTTTATAGTTATTTGTTAGGTAGTTTATACTATTGTTGCTTACATGGTTGTCTATGGCATTATTTATTATGGTTATTGCACTTGTTAGCCATATTGAATTATTTTCCATTGTGATGCATTTGGCTGTGGTTTTATAGTGGAAGCTATGGTGATACCGGATATGATATATGTTCTCTCATTGTAAACTCTATATGATTGACTAAACTTTTGAATTGATTGAACAATGTCTTGTTGTATGTGTTGATGTTGGTAATGATAATTGTTTCTAACTGGGATTTTTGTTATGGTTGGATAATACCTGAGTTAGCATGAGATTCTTGTCTATATATTCTAGTGAATAGGCTTGGTAAATTGTTATGCATAATTTATGTGGAAAAAGTCTAAAATTGAATTATGTTAGATGACTCCTGTGAAGTAACTACAACTTGGAATAAAAATATGATTGGTTAATAGATTCACAGCTATAATTAACCAATTTCTATGTGTTCTTGAAAGGTGTGTTACTTTCGTAGAAAATGATTTACATGTGTTGTAACTATTGAAATTGACTGAGTGTCTAGATAAAGTGAGTAACAATAGAGGAATTGTGTGAGCTCATAATCTATGAAACTCATCTTTAATGCCTTAAAAAGGGGGAATTGCTATTGTGCATATTTTGAATGTGGGATATTCTTGTTGTAGTATAGTTAGGATATTTGATCATGATAAGAGAATAGGATATTATAATTGAGGACCTAAAGTCTAGTTTGGGTAGGTGTTAAGAAGTAAGATGTGTATAGGTGCATGACTCATCTAGAGTTGTAAGTTGAATAGAGCTGAATGATTGAATGATCAACTAATGAAATAGTGTTCATGAACCTACTGATGGTTCGTAGGTTGTGTGGGTGCTTATAGTATCATGGTTCTGTAATAACTTGATATGTCTATTAGTGACTTACGTGTCCTTAAGATTATGCGTTTGATTGGTATTTGTCACGACCCAATTTCTCGGTCATGATGGAACCTACAACTCCCCAGTAGACGAACCAATCTCCGTAACCCGGAACAATTAGTAATGGGCTACTAGATAATAGTTAAGCAGAAGAAATGATATAATTGAGCGGAAGCAAATGAACAAGATAAAAAGATAGATAATAGGAATATATACACATATGAGAAAGCTAAACCAAACCCTAAAACCTGGTATCATAGTATAAATCCAGAACTACATATAAGGAGTACAAACGATCCAAAACAATATATACAAATGTCTCTAAATGGTAATAGAGTACATAAAGCAGAGTATAGTATGAGCAGCATGTCACGACCCGATTTCTCGGTCATGATGGTACCTATAACCCCCCCAGTAGGCGAACCAATTCCCGTAGCCCAGGAAAGTTAGTAATGGGCTACTATCTAGTAAATAAGCGGGAGAGTAGTTTAATAAGCAAAAGTTAGGGAACAAGATGAAGAGAATAGATAACAGGAATATATATATACATATGAGGAAACTAAACCAAACTCCAAGACCTGGTATCATAGTATAGAGCCGAAACTACATACATGGAGTGCAAACGATCCAGAACAATATATACAGATGTCTCTGAATGGTAATAGAGTACATAAAACAAACGATAAACTAAAGCTAAGCTCCGATCGCCAAGAGCTCACCCTCAGTCTGAAGTAGTCCCCAACAGATCTCCAAGCACGAATCACAGCGATCTAACGGCGATGGCCCACGCTAGGATCTGCACCCAAAGATGCAGGGGGTAGGGTGGGCACCAAATATGAAGCATAAGGTACCCAGTAGGTATCATAGGCCGACTGGGCACATATAAGATAAAAGCGTAGTAACAGACAGAATAGAAGCAAGCAGTCACAGAAAATCAACGAAAGATACACAGGAACTAGCCCAGAGGGAAATCAACAGAACCACATGTGAGGCCAGTAAGAAGAATATACACACCATAGGCACAAGTGAAAGTAAGAAATAACGCACCTGGGGTCTTTGCAATAACAGTGTATACATAATAAGTTTACGAAATGGACGGTATACCGGTAACCTCAAGTATAAGAAGAGGGAAAGAGTAATGATAGGCATGCTCAGAGACATGAGTCAAACTCAACTAATCATATCAATCTCAAATCCAGAAACTAACACTCTAGCAGTAACCAATTTCATACTTAACCGTAACAGGGAACAATTTTGTAAGTAAATAGCAAGAGTCTAACTACAGTCCCCCGGCCTCCCATACAACCGAGGAACACAAACAAATGAAAACAAACCCTCCAGCATCCCATACTACCGGAGCGTACAATCAACAAACAACAAACAAGGGTGGAGCCTCAAACAATGAATGATATGATGCATGAAGATCTCAAGTGAAATGGTATCTCTGTATGTACCTCCTCCGGTGCCGATCCGGCCCAGCAGGTAGGTTCCATGGTAGGAAACTGCCTGTATAACTCTACTCCACCGTATACCCTTCCTCTGACACACGCAGCCCGCAGCCCCAGGCCCGGATGGCATGGTCCATAGAGGTCCCTGACCCCATACTAAAACTCAATATCAAAACATGTCGTCCGAAAGCAAGTTCGGGTTCAAGATAGAGACCCAGTCTCTAATATGCATGCCCAGACCCTGTCCAGGACTAAAGTAGGAGGAAAATTTCTCAAAAACCCCTCCAAGGGTGCTCGGGCATAACCGGGTCTAAACAGTAGAAAGTCATCTCAGGTGCTCGGTCCGACCGAGTCTAAAAATCATCTCAAGTAGCAAGAAAACTCAACTAGCACTCCGGCCCTGCCGAGTCTAGAGTTTATCGTAAAACTGGTGATTTAAATCATAATTTTACTTTCTTTTACCCAAGAATATTCACAAGTTAAATCAACCATTTTCAATTTATTTCCATCAAAAATGGGCCCCCGGGGCCATGCAAGGTTTGGAAAATAGTGCTAGTAGGCCCGAAGCCAAAACCGTAGTAAAACATGGATAAAAACCTCTTATATGCATGGAAATGGTATAATCAAGCACAATAGCTGCCCTGCAGCTCACAATTAACCTATCGACCGTGCACAGGCCCACAGCTACTCAGCAAGCATAACCAGCCTAGGAGGATAATTCTATGCCCGGGACTCGCGGACATTCCCAATATCCCACCTTCAATGTTCCAGAGTTAACAAGGCCTCACAGGACCACAAGGGTAAATAAAATATATCGGCAAGTACTACAAGCAACGGAGGAACAAAAGTAGGCGGACATGAATAAAACGATCGAGGTCTGTGGTGCCAACCTTATAAACCAACCCAAGGATGCCATCTAGTATAATTTTATCCTATATATGCGGAGTCTAGGGAAAATAAACCGTAACCTAACTGTCGTCCGATGACAAGCTTGAACCTCTCCAAAAAAGCTCCAACACGAAATCAAACTCGAACTCGGGCTTTAATAACTTGACATAGATAATTGATTTTCTTTTCGATGTTCTCGTACCACACCACTTGGATAACCCACAAATTCTCTTTTACACAGTGTGATATATCAACATGCGTGTACTGTAGCAGCTATGTAACTTGATGTTTTTGTCGAGAGAAATGAAATCATTCTCCAGTGCTCATGTTCAATAATTATATACATAATATAAAGCAATCATCCTTAATAAATTCTTAAAATTGAAAAATACTAAATTAATAAACTAGCTTTGAATTGGGTGATGACACCCATTTTATTACATGTTGTTGCCTTATTAACACAATCCCACGTGGAGAGGTGGTGGCACCACTACCATTATCCTCAATCCATTCACCTCGATTAGGTTCATACTCGGATATTGCATAGGTTCGTGGTAAAATAAATATAACTTTTGAATATATCATAATTAATAGAAAATTATTTCCAATAAAACCTACTATAATATAATAATAATTTTCAACATAACTAAGTTTACTATCTCCGTTAAAAGATTACAATGTATACAAACCTTATAAAATAAGTACACAATTATATCATATTAAAAGTATTTTTCATAGACCTTTAAAATACATAAAAAAGGTGATAAAAAAATATAACTTTAAAATAAAATATTTTCAAATATACGCGCTATGCTAATAAATTCTTAAATTTAGGTTCGCAATTCACCATCGCACGATTTTGACCCGACCCAGTTCGTGACCCGGTTCGCGACCCAGTTTCTGCCCGGCAGTCCGCGGTAAAACAGTCATAACTTTTTACTCTGAGATCAGTTGGACGTGACGTTTTGTGCGTTGGAAACTAGACTCGTAGACCTTTGATTTATTATTTTGGGGGACTTCTAACTCTTTATATATTGAGAGAAAAGATCTGAGACATTTTACCCAAAGTTCAGAAAATTTATTAAAGAAACTTACGATAACGTTTGTCGACTTGCTTGACTTCAAAACTTATCAAACGACCAAACAAATGGACTCGGCACTGAAATACCAGTCCCAACAACCCTAAAATGACTTGGGGCCGCTACAAACAAGCTCTAACGGTATAAGGAAAACGTATACGTTGAAATGACATCATTCACTACTAAAAAGGACTTTAGTCCTCGAAAGTCAAGGTCAAGGGGGTACCTTAAGGCTCAAGCAGCTGCGGATACTGAGCCCGCATATCTCTCTCGGTCTCCCAGGTAGCCTCCTCGACTTCACGGTGCCTCCACTAAACCTTAACAACCGGGATCTCTCGAGACCTCAATCTCCTGACATCTCTAGCCAAAATAGTTGTCGGCTCTTCAACAAAGGCTAAACCCTCACCCAACTGAACTAAATCCCACTGCAACACATGAGACTCATCTGGGACATACCGATGCAACATCGAAACATGAAATACAGGATGTATAGCTGAAAACATCAGAGGCAAGGCTAACTGATAGGCAACGCTACCAGCCCTCTAAAGAATCTCAAACGACCCAATGTACCAGGGGCTAAGCTTGCCCCGCCTACCAAATCTCATCACGCCCTTCATGGGCGATACACGGAGAGAATCCAAGTCACCGACACTAAACTCCAAGGCACGAAGCCTACGATCAGCATAACTCTTCTGCTTGCTCTGTGCTGCCCGAAGTCTATCCTGAATCGCTTGGACCTGATCTAAGGAATCCCGAAGGAAATCTGTGCTCTGTGGCCTAAAACTGAAACCATCAAACCAACCTACGGTGATCTGCAACGCCTGCCATACTAAGCCTCAAAAGGTGCCATGTCGATACTCGAATGGAAGCTCTTATTATAAGCAAACTCTGCCAAAGGAACAAACTGATCCCAAGAACAACCAAAGTCAAGAACACAGGCCCGAAGCATGTCCTCCAGAATTTGAATGGTCCTCTCGGACTGGCCATCTGTCTGAGGGTGGAAAGCGGTACTAAGATGAACCTCTGTACCCAAATCTCGTTGAATAGCCCTCCAGAACTGAGATGTGAACTGAGTGCCGCGGTCAGAAATAATAGAAGCTGGGACCCCATGCAACCGAACAATCTCACGAAGGTAGATCTAAGCTAACCTCTCTGCGCCATAAGAAGTCTGAACCGGCAAGAATGTGCAGACTTAGTCAGCCTATCAACAATCACCCATATGAATTCAAACCCATGAGAAGTACGAGGCAAACCTACAACGAAGTCCATAGTAATCCCTTCCCATTTCCACTCAGGAATGGGAAGTCGCTATATCAAACCACCAGGTCTCATATGCTCGAACTTAACCTGCTGACAGTTCAATCACCGAGATATGAACTCCGCTATATCCCGTTTCATACCATTCCACCAGTAAAGATGTCTCAAGTCTCTATACATTTTTGTTGTGCCAGGGTGAATGGAGTATCTAGTACAATGTGCCTCATGAAGTATCAACTGAATCAAATCACTAATCCTTGGAACACAAAGGCGACAATCAAACCTTAGGACCCCATCTGAATCTAGAGTAGCCTGGCTAGTCTCACCCTGAACAACCCGATCACGAAGGTCACATAACTGCTGATCCTCAAACTGATGGCTCTGAATCTGATCAATCAAAGTAGAACAAACCTCAATACTGGCGAGAACTCTACTAGGATCCGACAAGTAAAGCCTAACCAAACGGTTAGCCAAGGACTGGATGTCCAAGGCCAATGGTCGCTCTGAAACTGAAAGAGAAGCTAGGCTACCCATACTCACTGCCTTCCGGCTCAAGGCATCCGCTACAACCTTTGCCTTCTCCGGATGATACAGAATAGTGAAGTCACAGTCCTTCAGTAACTCGACCCATCTCCTCTGTCTCGAGTTCAACTCTTGCTGACTCGTGATATACTGAAGACTACGGTGATCGGTGAAGATCTCACAGTGAACTCCATATAGGTAATGCCTCCAGATATTCAGCGCAAAAACTACCGCCGCCAACTCCAAGTCATGAGTGGGGTAGTTGCTCTCATGAACCTTCAGCTGCCTCAACGCATATGCTATTACTCGACCCTGCTGCATCAACACACAACCAAGACCAACCCCAGAAGCATCACAGTACACGGAGAAGCTCTGACCCTCAACCGGCAAGTTAAAACTGGAGCTGAAGTCAATAAGGCCTTAAGCCTCTTGAAGCTATCCTCACACTAATCCGACCACTGAAATGGGACATCCTTCCTAGTCAGCATAGTCAAGGGTGCTGCTATGGAAGAAAATCCCTCAACGAACCATCTGTAGTAACCTGCTAACCCAATAAAGTTGTGGACCTGAGTAGCAGTAGTAAGTCTAGGCCAATCATAAACCGCAAAAATCTTTCCCGGGTCAACCCTAATACCATCCATAGACACCACGTGCCCTAGGAATTCAACTGACTCAAGCCAAAACTCGCACTTTGAGAACTTGGCATAAAGCCGATGATCTCTCAAAGTCTGGAGTATAACCCTCAAGTGCTTCTGATGCTCATCTCTACTACGCGAGTATACCAAGATGTCGTCTATAAAAACTATCACAAATTAGTCCAAATACGGGCCAAGAACCATGTGCATCAAGTTCATAAAGGCTGCGGGGGCATTAGTCAACCCAAAAGATATCACCAGGAACTCATAATGGCCATAACGTGTCCTGAATGCTGTCTTAGGGATGTCCTCCACCCTAATCCTCAACTGATGGTAGGCAGACCTCAAATCAATCTTCGAAAACACAACTGAACCCTGAAGCTGGTCAAACAAGTCATCAATCCTCGGCATCGGATACCTATTCTTCACTGTCACCCTATTCAGCTGCCGATAATCAATACACATGTGCCTTGACCCATCCTTCTTCTTCACGAAGAGAATAGGAGCACCCCAAGGTGACACACTAGGTATAATAAACCCCTTAGATAACAGATCCTGGAGTTGCTCCTTAAGCTCCTTCAACTCAGCAGGAAACATACGGTAAGGAGAAATAGAAATGGGCCTAGTGTCCGGCTCTAGCTCAATAGCGAAATCAATATCTCTCTCAGGTGGAAGGCCTGGCAGGTCGGTAGGAAACATATCGAGGAAGTCTCTAACCACAGGAACAGACTCATGAGAAGTAGGGTCAGCACTAACATCTCGGACATATGCTAGATAAGCTAAACACCCACGGGAAATCAACTTCCTAGCTCGAAGACAAGAGATGATCCCAGATGGTGCAAGGCTAACAGAACCTTGCCACACAATCGCGGATACACCGGGCAAAACTATGGTAATGGTCTTGGCATAACAATCCAAAACCACACGGTGAGGGGATAACCAGTCCACGCCCAGTATCACATCAAAATTTAGCATATCAAGAATCATCAAATCACCCCAAGTCTCTGAATTAGCAATAGATAGCATACAAGATCTCACAATCCGATCAACTACTAAAGAATCTCCTACTGGGGTCAAAACAGAAACAGGAACAGATAATGGCTCACTAGCCAACCCCAAACCAGGCACAAAGTAGGCAGATACATATGAACAAGTGGATCCAGGATCAAATAAATCCATAGCAGACTGATGGCACACAGAAATCGTACCTGTAATCACAGCATCTGAGGCCTCTGCCTCTGGTCTCCTAGGGATCGCATAAAACTGATGACGACCTCTACCTGCCCGACCTCCATCCCTACCACCTGCTCTGCCGCGCGGAGCACCAACTCTACTCTGACAACCACCCCCTCTAGCCAGGGGCTGAACTGCTCATAAAGGCTCGGCCAACTGAACTGTACCCTACTGAGGGCAGTCTCTAGCAAAATGACCAATCACACCACAAGTAAAATAAGCCCCTGGCGGCCTACTCGGTCGAGATGAACTAGCAGATCCTGTATAACCACCACGACCTGATGCCCCAGAAACTGTACCCCTCGAAGACTTGCCGCCATAGCCTTGATGGCTGCTCTGACCCTGCTCAAACTTGATACTACCAAAAGTCTTAAGGGAAGCCTGAACCGGTCGACTGGACTGACGTTGGTGCTGCTGTGGCTGATAACTCTGGCTCCACTGTCCAGGACCTCTACCACCATATCTGGAACCACTATAGACACCCTTATGTCGAGGCCTCTTATCTCTGGACCTCTGATCATGTCGTTGTAAGTCCTCCACAGTGCGGGCATAGTCTACAATAGCCTGAAATGACCGACCACCGGCAATAAATATCTCTGCTGGCTGCCTGATCTCTGGCCTCAAACCCCATACAAATCTGCGAATCCTATCTGCCTCGGTAGGAATGATCATAGCTCCGAACGGTGCTAGCTGATGAAAACGGGCCTCATACTCTGAGACAGTCGTAGACCCCTGCATAAGGTGAGTAAACTGCTCCCTGTGATGCTCACGATCACTCTGAGGTAGGAACATGGAAATAAAGGCCTCATAAAACTTAGACCAGGTCAAAGGAGGTGACGATGGTGGTCTACAAGCAACCTGGGCCCCCACCATAACTTCGTTGGGCCCTCCAACTGATAGGTAGTATAACCAACCCCGTGAGTCTCCAACAAACCCAAATGATGCAACATCTCCTCACATATAGTAATAAAGTCATGTGGATCCTGTCCAGAAGTACCAGCAAACCTTGGAGGTGCCAACCTCAAAAACCTACCCAACGCCTTCTGCTCTGACTCTGTCATAGCTGGGCAAGGAGCAAGAGGTTGTGCAACAGATGGAATCGGAATGACCTCCGCACAGGGAGCCATAGTAGCAGGCTGCGCTCCTGAGCTCTGTGCACCCAGGGCTACCCTCTGAGCGGATGTCTGCGCTACCTCAGAAGGCCGCTCTCCAATCACACCCAAAAGCTATAATAGTAATCCCCGAATATCTGGAGACTGAGCTGCGGCTGGAGCTGGCACAGAAGTGGGCACTGGAGCTGATACTGGAGCTGGTGCTGGAGCTAGTACTGGAGCTAGTACTAGAGCTGGTGGTACCTGGGCTGCCCCTCAATCCACATGCTGCTCGGGCTCTGTTTCTACTCTAGCAGCTCTAGCAGGTGCCACTGCTCGAGGGCGTCCTCGACCCTTATCTGGAGTGGGAGGCTCATCTCCGCGTGATGCCGATGATCTCGTACGAACCATCTACGGAAGAATGAAGTAGAACAAATGAGATTTCCAGAAATTTCAAGGGTTCAACGCACGACACAGAAGCAATGAAAGAGTCAAATTTCCTAAAATGTCACTGTAGCCTCCCAAAGATTGAGTACGGACGTCTCCGCCCCGATCCGCA